>JNBR01000399.1:0-18175 GCA_002081595.1 Achlya hypogyna
ACCCGGTAGGATCGGGCACGTCTCGAATCACTGGTGTGTCAAGTGCCACAAAATCCATGGCCTCGAACGGGTCGTACGAAGCATCTTGCTGCTGTGTGCGCACGTTGATAACGTCTGCAGCCGGTTTGGCCGCGGAGAACGAAGAGTCATCATTGTCGTCCAATGTCAGAACTGCGGCAGGTGGCGGGTCCAGGTGCGTCGTTTCTGGCCGCAAAGGCCGGAAATGGTCCTCTTCCAGCTGTAAGCGTAGCTCTGGGATCGGCGATAATGAAGGCGCCTCGATCTGGACCTCTAAGCGACTGGCTTGGGGGTGTGAGGGGGTCACATGAAGCGCGCTGGGAGTGGCACCACCTTGTACATAGGGTTGCAAGGGAACTGAGATGCAGAACATGCCTTTTTGGTCGAGCGGAATGTTGATCCCTGGGAACGGCTCCACATTTGACAGCGCACTGCCGACGCTTGGTGCATTGACTATGAGCTGGTGGCTCGGCAAAAGTCTGTCGCGAACCAATGGCGCCGAGCAGGTTTTGGTCATGAAGTTGATGACATTGGCGAAGAAGAGGCATGTGACGTATGTCCCGAACCAGATGCCCAGAGCGGCGGCGAGCGGACCAATACCCCAGTCGTACTGCCCCTCGACTGAAGTAGTCGTATTGGTGATGGCGTCGACCGAGGCTGTCGCAGGTGTGTAGATGCAGTGCCAGCCCAGTTCGAGGAGGTACGCAACAAGAACAAAAACGTACTTGAGGGCCCAGACCTTCCAGCCGTAGAAGTAAACGAAGAAGCAAAGAAGTTGACCAGCAGTGGTCTTTACTGGCAACTTGTCGTGAACGTCGATGGGTTTGCTGCTCTCGTACAGATTGCGCAGACGCACATCGAAGCGACAGAGAAGACCCACGGCACGGTTCGTGTATCTGGTCATACGAGCGCGGTACTGCAGCCACGACCGTCCCTTGCAGCACTGGAGAACGGAGAGTGCAAGCCACGCTGGGTACATACAGATCCAAGCGATGCAGAGGGCCGGGAAGACGAAGAAGAGCGCTGCCGAGTACGCGAACGTGAGTAGCATGAAGACGACGAGCCTCCGGAGGTTCTTGGGCTTCCCAAGAGGACCGACTCCCTCCATGAGCCGCCGCAGCATGGCACTTCTGAGCTCAGGCGGCGCGTCTGCGATTGGCCAAAACCTATTACCCATGATTACGACAAAGGCGAAACCTGTTGTAACCGATATACTTTAGTAATGCATACATGATTTATCCATTTTAACGACTATTATTATCGCTAAAACCCCCCAGAATAAATATACGTTTTAAATGCTTACGTGACACCAAGTAGAGCAAATTAGATGCTTCGAATCAAAAGAATAAAATCAATACCTTGACGTTAACCAGCAAGTCTGGGACACCAGCGCGAGCTCCACGGTTGTCTAGCTGGTCCACTACGAGTGCGTCAGATCTCATTTGGCCACCAACTCAGTGGCGATGGAGTAAGTTGGAGCTGAGGCCGCCTCCGATAGCGATCGGTTGCTGTCTGCTGCAATGATGACAGGAATAGTAGCGGGAACAACAAAGGCTAACGTGCCGCAACAATCAACGCTTGGTGCGCTACCACCGGCGTAGTATTTCGCATCAAAGACGAAGCAGTAATGCCTATTCTAAAGCGTGCAGCTCCGTCGCACTTGGAACATCTCGAGGCGCGAACAATAAGATTGCGAGTGACGTTCGTTCAAAAGATTCAATCGAGCTCGGCAAGAATGTCTGCCATAGTTGGTCGTTTGGACGGATCATCCCGGAAGCAGCGCGTCATGAGATCTTGCAGCTTGAGCGGAATGGACGCCGAGAGCGCGAGGCGGTCGCCCGCGAGCACCCGCGCCGCAGCCTCTGGCCCCGAGAGGCCTGCGAAGGGTGCCTTCTCCGTAAACGTCTCCCACATCATGACGCCGAACGAGTAGACGTCCGACTGGTACGAGAATGTGTGTGGCGGTGTCAGCGACTCGGGTGCCATGTACTTAAGCGGCCCCGAGCCGGCCTCAAAGTAGCTTCCTCCCCACGTCGACCGCACGCGCCGACACATGCCGAAGTCGCATACCTTGGCATTGAAAGTGGCGTCCACAAGGCAATTACTACACTCGCGTGAGGCGTCCCGAGGTAGCACCTAGCGACGCACCGCGCTGCAATGTCGCGGTGGATGAAATGCCCCTCGTGAATGTTAAGGAAGCCCGCTGCTGCACCCTTTAAGATCTGCTGCTTCTGCTCGGGAGTCAGCGCTTTTCGCCGCTCCTCGAGGCTGCCATGCGGGAGGTACTGGGTCACAAGGCTCAACGGTCGCGTCACATCTGTGCACGCGCCCACGAACGGCACGATGTGCGGATGGTGCCCAAAGAGCGACAGCACCGCCGCTTCATGCCGGAACTCCTGAACGATCTGGTCCTGGCTTTCACCAAACTCGGTGGCTCGGATCGTCTTGACGACCACCTACGCGACAATATCTAGTCAAGCCCAACCCACCAGGCACGATACGTACATCTTGGCCTTTGTACGTGGCCCGATATGCGTCACCAAAGTGGCCGCGGCCCACAAGCTCCTTGAGTTTGAGATCGTCATACGGCACCTCGTGATAGGTCTCAGGCAGCATCTCAAGGCTAGCCGCCATGACTTCCGCCGGTCCTGCGTCCAGCTTTGCCGCCGTTGCAGACACAAACACGTATGCCCGCAGCAGCATCACCTGTGCTCCGAGTACGATCGATGCCGTGAAAAGCACCTGTCCATCTGCAGCGGCTTCCGTCGCCTCCACCTCAAACGTCACGCGCGTCACGTCGCCAGCCCAGCAGAGGCCCTTGGTGGCCGCGTCGCGCAGCCGGAAGCCGTCGGCCACGCTTAGCGTCACGTGCACAAGCGCGCCGCGTCGCACGTGCATGAGCACCTCGCGCGACAGCTGCCGGGTGTCGTCTGAGGTCGCTTCTTCGCGCATCTCTTCGCGCTGGTGCACTAGAAAGGCCCAGACCGAAAAGGTAAATGGCGCCGCTGACACCACTGGCGGGCAGAACGCTGAGAAGTGCACGGGGTCCGTCGCTGGCGCCTGATAGCTCACAGACCGCGACGGCCGCGGTAGCTGGAACGGCTGCGACTGGCGAGCCGTGGGCGACAGTACATCGTATGTTGGCACTGAGCTGCCGTCATCGCTCCGCGGTTCGTCGTTGCGCACGACAATGCTCCGAAAGGGTCCCACGGGGGCTTCTTGATATGAGGTCTGAAACGAGTCGTACGCGTGGCTGGCAGCTTGGAGCTGAGGCGTGACGTAGAGCAAGCGCTCGGGTGAGATGTTCTCCGGTGCCAAACTTGTGTCGTCGTTGTTGGGCACTGTGGCAAGCGCGTGGCTGCTGGGTGCAAGGTCGTCTGAGCCACGTCGGCGACGGAGGCCTGGACGATTGAACTCAGGTAAGAGCGCGCTCCAGCGCTTCTTCTTCTGTTTAGTCACAGGTTTCACTGTGGGTGCCTCGAGCAGTGGGACCTCCACGTCGACGGCCTTCAGATCTTCGCGCTTTGGGACGGGAATGCAGTACGTTTGGAGCGGGTGCGGCACAGTTGTGAGGCCCAGCGCACTCTCGCCGTTGGGCGCAATGGGGCCGAGGCGGTGCTCGGCAATGCTGGCGTACTCAATTGCTAGCTCATTGTACACGAGCGAATCGATGGCCATCCGCGCTCGAAACACGGGAGCAATGCATATCTCACACATTTGAACCATGAACCAGGCCTCGACGCGGAGGAAAAGGAGGCTACCGATCGTCAAGACGAGGGCCCACTCCTTCACATGGCAATAGTCGTCCAGACTCACACCAGAGCCCGATGCATCAATGGCCCACGAAGGCATGCACGTGTTGAAGGGCAGCTGCATGAAGTAGATCAAGCTGGCAGCGATGAAAAGTTCTGTCGCTTTCCAGAAGATAAAGTACGCCATGACTCGGACGACATACGGCGCAATGTCGACCTCTCCGCTCGGCTCAATGTACATCTTGACGGCGTACACGTTGCGAACACGCATTTCCCAGCGGCAAAGCCATTCAAGGAACCCGCTGCAGACGTTTTCTCGTAGAAAGTCATGGAGGAACGTGCGACTCGGTGCGAAGGGCAGGAAGAGCGCTTGCAGGGCAAAGCTCAGGACGATCCAAAAGAGCCACAAAGCGAACGCGAACGAGTGGAGCAGCGCCAGCGCCATGTACGAGAAGAAGACATAGACGACGAGCCGCCGGAACGACCGGTCGCTCCCGAGCACCCACCTGGACATGCGCTTTGGCCCAAAGTGCAAACGGAACCAGATGTCGGTGCAATTTCCCACGGGTCCTTTCTCGCAAGCGTCTCAAAGGTGACGCTCGAGGGAAGCACCCTGAGGCCCACGGACGTCGCGGCAACTCGCATCGGGGCCAACTGTCAAACGACGTAACTAAATGGTAAATTACTTGGAGCTAAGGTACTCGGGACACGATGCACTGAGCGAGGGTTCACTATCTTCGTCGTCGGTGTCGGCTTGGAGAAACTCGGTGGCGCTTGGAGCCGACGGAGGAGGACTCAACAGCCATGGAGCGTTGCTTCCTGCTGGTGACGTTAGAGCTTGGTGCGTGCGCTTCTTCGGAGCCGTGCACCGATCTGCGGGCTGTTTAGAGTTGGCTCTGATTTGCGACGAGTCCTGGACGATCTTGATCGCTGAGGTTTGAGGCACAGGTATGCAAAAGTCGTTCGTTGGCTGGGGCACGATGGTGAGTCCCAGTGCGGCCTCGCCTTGGGGTGCCAACGGTGCGATGCGTCGCTGAGCCCTGCTCTCGTAGCCATCATCGAGCAGTTCGTCGACCCTACAACGGGCGTCGAGCTTGGATTGGAACACAGGCGCAATGCAGAACTCGGATGCCTTCGTCATGATCCACGCCAGAAGCGTCACGGCGACTGGGAATGCCACAACCAGGAGGCAAAGCCCCGTGACGTTCGGGCAGTCACCGCGCCGTGTCCACTCGAGAACGATGTCCGCGTCATGCTGGTCACGATGGTCGTCGCCATCGTGCTCTGATCCCGAGACGCGTACCGGGGTAGCCACGAGCGCACAGCCAGCCATAGGAAGCTGGCACAAACAGCTGCCGATCGCTGTGACCGCGACTAGCAGAGCTTTCCAAAGGACAAAGTAGGCCATGATTCGACCCACGTACGGCTCAAGAACAGCCTCCGAGCTCAACTCGACGCGCATCTTGACAACGTAGAGGTTCCGGACGCGCATTTCGCATCTGCAAAGCCAAGCGAGGAATCGACTGCACACATGGTTGCGCACAAAAGCGCGCCAGGCGGCCGCGTACGATGGTGCCTGGAGAAGCAGAGCCAACAGGACACCGGCAAGGTATACGAGCCAGAACGCAAAGGCAACGAGGTTGAAGAGCGCGAGTGTCGCGCCCGAGAGAGCGAAGAAGAGCACCGTCCGCAGAAGCGACCTGTCGCCGCCGAGGAGTCGCCTCATTTGGGTTGACGGAAGTTGCGGTGGAAGGTTTCTGGACGCACCGAGCGTTCTCACAACCGTCCCAAGTAATCTTGGGGTCGGACAAGCTGGACCAATGCCGGTCTCGGCCAATGTCGTCCTTCGCAATGCACGCGCAATGCCTGCGCACGGGGATCGCATGGAAGTGGCTGTGTGTTGCTCTGGCCATTCCTCCAACCAGACCCGCTTTTGTGGACCAAAATCAACAGGATTCGAGCCCATCGAGGGCTCAAGCCTGACCTCTCATGGAGGGCATGCAGGCGTCTGCGGCGAGGCTGGCCAAGCTTGGCCAGGCGCCTGGAGACGCACCTCAGGAATCACGAGCACTGAGCCTGTTTCGAGCGGCCGAACCCTCCAAGCAGATTCAACTTTTCCATTTTTACATGGCTCTTTTGTCACCCTACCGTTTTCTTCCGCTTTCTCCTGTGACTTTCCCCACAGTTGGGAATCTGGGCACCCAGCCCCGAGGCACGTCGGGGCGACCGATACGCTCGTCGCCAATGTCTGGTTTCCTCACGCAAAGGCCTCCTGACCTGCGCTCTGCCACCTTCGACGCTTCACACGAGTGGGAGCATCCCTTGCGGTGTTGTCGCCACGAACCTTGCCATGCACTGCCGATGCCTTCAACTTCAACTTGCGGAATCGCGCTCGCATGAAGTGCAGTGGCGTTTCTTGTGCTGTCCACGGCAGAAAGCTTACATGCATTGCACGCTTTGGGGCAGCTTTCCCCTCGGGCGCCGCCGTAGGGAGCAACCCCAGCTTCATTCTGTGCCCTCGCAGACCGATTTGGCACGTTGGACATTCGGGAGCGACCCGTCGCTGGTGATACTCGGAGCGCGCAGCTCCACGAGGCCTCAACTTGCACGAAAGCGAGGGCGCACGCGGTACTTCTGAAGGCGCTCATGCCGACGGTCGGTGGTGCGGCTGTTGCGCAGCTCAGTTGCAACGCCGCTCGTCGGCCTCTGGACTCGGAGCCCCGGGCCGCCGACCAGATCTTGAGTTCGGTGGAAACCTTGGCGGCGAGATCCATTTCTGATTTTTTCCGTGGAAAAACAGCATGGGCGCGCCCCTGCTTCTCTACATCAACGGGCAGCGCGAGGTCGTGGCGAACGCTGAGCCAGAGGAAACGCTGCTCAACTTCCTTCGAACGAAGAAGCGGCTCACAGGAACGAAGCTGGGCTGTGGCGAAGGTGGTTGCGGCGCATGCTCGGTGATCGTGTCGCGTCTCGATCCGCGCTCGCAACAAGTAGTACATACCGCCGTGAATGCCTGCTTGACTCCACTGTGCGCCGTGGAAGGGTGTGCCGTGACGACCGTTGAGGGCCTTCGTGAGAAGAACTCGCAGCGTTTGCATCCGGTGCAAACAGCGATTGCGGAAAACCATGGGTCTCAATGCGGGTTTTGTACACCGGGCATTGTCATGGCGCTTGCGGCCATCGTGCAGGATGAAAACACGACAATGGCGGGCATTGAGCACAAGATGGACGGCAATCTCTGTCGCTGCACAGGGTATCGTCCGCTGCTGGACGCCGCCAAATCGTTCGGCGCCGACGCTGACACCGCAGCGAGCGTTCAATGCGGGTCGGCCGCTTGCGATCACCACTGCATGACTGGTGACATCGAAGACATTCTCTCCGTTGTCTCCTGCAGTGCAAAGAAGATCATGGCCGAACGCGCCAAGCATGCCGCCATCCCCAAACTCACTTTTCCCACCGAGCTCGTCTCACACGCCAAGAACCTCGCCGCACACAGCACGTACGTGCACGGGGACCACGTGCAGTGGCTGCGACCGGCGTCGCTTCCCGAGCTCCTCGAGTGGAAAGCGACCCACCCCGAAGCCAAGATCTCGGTCGGCAACACGGAACTCGCCATCGAGGTCAAGCTCAAGCGCATGGTGTATCCGACGATGCTCTCTGTGAGTCACGTCCCCGAACTGCATGTGCTAGAGCCCGTCACCGCGCCCTTCCTCGGGCTTCGTGTCGGCGCCGCCGTGCCCCTCGCCGTGCTCGCCGACTACTGCAAGACAGCGCGCCTGCAACCGCACCAAGCGCGCTCGCTTCACGCGGTGCGGACGATGCTCAAGTGGTTCGCGTCGCTGCAGATCCGCAACGTGGCGTGTCTCGGCGGCAACCTTGCGACCGCGAGTCCCATCGGCGACATGAACCCGCTGCTCGCATGCCTCGGCGCCGTCGTTGAGATCGCGTCCATCGACGGCGCGCGCATGGTGCCCGTCGCGGACTTGGTCGTCAGCTACCGCAAGGTGGGCTTGGCTCCCACCGAAGTCATGACGAGCGTGCTCATCCCATACACTGCAGAGAACGAGTACGTCTTTCCCTTCAAGCAGGCTAAGCGCCGAGAAGACGACATCAGTATCGTCACCGCCGGACTTCGCGTGCATCTTGCGCCCGAGGCCAACGGCTGGAGCATCCGTGACTGCAGCTTCGTCTACGGTACGTCGCAGCCCGCTTCTTCCAAACCTCAGACGTTCAACAGGTGGCATGGGGCCGACGCCGAAGCGAGCCGTCGAGACGGAGACCGCCCTCACGACCAAGCCGTTCACCAAGGCATCTTTCGAGGCGGCCTGCGCCACGATCGCAGAGGAGTTTCGCCTCCCCGTGACGGTGCCCGGCGGCATGGCAGCATATCGAACGACACTCACCACGTCGTTTCTCTACAAGTTTTTTCTCCAAGTCGCCAAGGCGCTAGCAGCCGATGCTGCGACGCCTCCGTCGCCGTGGGTAAGATCCCTGCGTTCGTCGCATGCTGAGTGCGCGGTTAGGCGACATTGGACCCACGGGAGTGCTCGGGCGCGGACTCGTACATGAACGTGACACGGCCTCTGTCGCAAGGCACCCAACGGTTCGGTATCGAGCAAGGCGGGCTGCTCTCGTCTAAGTTGGCACCACTGCCGATCGTGGAGCGAGCGCCCGTGGGCAATCCGCTCATGCACCGTTCGGCGTACTTGCAGGTGTCCGGCGAGGCCAAGTACGTGGACGACCTGCCCGATGTGCACGACGTCCTGCATGGCGCCCTCGTGCTCTCGACGGTGGCACACGCCGACATCGTTGCCATCGACGCGAGTGCCGCGTTGGAGCTGCCCGGCGTCGTGGCTTTCCTCGACGCCAGCATCTTTCAGCAGCTGCACCGCAACGCTTTGGGACCCGTGATTCACGACGAAGAGTGCTTTGCGTCGGCGCAGACGGTGACCGTGGGTCAACCGTTGGGCATTGTTCTCGCCTCCACGCACGAACTCGCGCTCGCAGCAGCCAACAAGGTGCGTGTCGAGTACAAGCCGTTGCCGTCCGTCGTGTCGCTCAAGGAAGCCATCGCGGCGGCGTCGTTCCACACCAAAGGCCACATGCTCGAGCGGGGCGACGTCGCCGCGGGTTTCGCGGCCAGCGACGTGGTCGTCGAGGGCGACATGTACATGGGTGGCCAGGAGCACTTCTACCTCGAGACAAACGCGTGCTATTGCGTGCCGACAGAGGACGGCGGAATGACGGTCGTGAGCTCGACGCAGGCGACGACCAAGACGCAGATGTGCGTCGCGAGCTGCCTCGGCGTACCGGCGCACAAGGTCGTGGCCAGCGTAAAGCGGCTCGGTGGCGGCTTCGGCGGCAAGGAGACCCGCAGCGTGTTTGTGGCATGCGCAGCCGCTGTCGCAGCACAGACACTGGGGCGGCCGGTGCGGCTGCTGCTGGAGCGGCAGGCCGACATGCAGGCCACGGGCACTCGACACCCGTACTTCGCCAAGTACAAGGCCGGTGCCACACGCGACGGAAAGCTGCAGGCGTACAGCGTCGAACTCTACAACAACGCGGGGTACTCACTCGATCTCTCCGAGGCCGTCATGGACCGCGCGCTCTTTCACTGTGAGAACGCGTACTTCATTCCGCACGTCAAGGCCGTCGGGATGTGCTGCAAAACGAACTTGCCGACAAACACTGCGTTTCGCGGCTTTGGCGCCCCCCAAGGCATGATGATGGCCGAGACGATGATGGACCACCTCGCAGGCGCGCTGCAGATGGACCCCGTCGAGCTGCGAAGTGTCAATTTGTACCAGGAAGGACAGCGGACGCACTACGGCCAACGCCTCGACGACTACCACCTGCCGGCGCTCTGGGCGCGAGGCCTGCGCGAAAGCGCGTACGCTGACCGACTGGCCGCTGTCACCGCCTTCAACGCCCAGCACAAGTGGATCAAGCGCGGCCTTGCGATCCTCCCGACGAAGTTTGGCATCAGCTTCACGAACAAGTTCATGAACCAAGGCGGCGCGCTTGTGCACGTGTACGCGGACGGCAGTGTGCTCGTGTCGCACGGCGGCACGGAGATGGGCCAGGGACTCCACACCAAGGTGATGCAGATCGTCGCGAAGGCGTTTGGGATCCCAATGGACTCGGTGACGATCCATGACACATCAACAGACAAGGTGGCCAACACACAGCCGTCCGCGGCGTCCATGAGCACGGATCTCTACGGCATGGCAACGCTAGATGCGTGCGAGCAGATCCTTGCGCGGTTGGCGCCGGTGGCCGCGCGGCTCGGGCCCGACGCCGCCTTCGCCGACGTCGTCAAGACAGCGTACTTCGAGCGCGTCGACCTCTCGGCGCATGGGTATTACGTCGTACCGGATGAGAACTGCGGGTACGACTGGAGTAAAAGCGTCGACGAGCAGACAAGCACGGCGTTCAACTACTACACGACAGGCGTCGGGTGCACGGAAATCGAGCTCGACGTGCTCACAGGCGACGTGCACATGCGCCAAGTAGACATCTACATGGACATTGGCGCTTCCATTAACCCCGCGATCGACATTGGCCAGATCGAAGGCGCCTTCGTGCAGGGCTTCGGGCTTTTTTGCATGGAACAACATGTCTGGGGAGACGACGACCATCCGTGGCTGCCGCGCGGTGCGCTCTTCACTCGCGGCCCTGGAACGTACAAGATCCCCGGCTTCAACGACGTCCCGCTGCAGATGAATGTGTGGCTCGAACCGCAAATGAAGAACAAGCTCGCGGTGCACTCCTCCAAGGCGATCGGGGAGCCGCCGCTCTTCCTCGGCGCCACGGCTTTCTTCGCCATCAAGCACGCGGTGGCGGCCGCCCGCGCAGAGCACCACCACGACATGCCAGGTCAGCGCTCGTGGACTCTCCTGGCACCGGCGACGTCCGAGCGCGCGCGCATGGCCGTTCAGGACCGCTTCTGCTCCTGCTCCGACACCCCCATGGCGCTTGGCTGTTTTTGAAGATTTAATAACGTTAGTTAATGCAAGATATAATGTTAAAAATATACCAATCAGCTTACTGCATGGGTCATTGTTTTGGCCAATCACCGTTGGAGGTCTGGACCATGACGGCCGGGTTCGCGGCCACCGTGCTGGCGCTGCCGCCCATCGCCGAGCTCGTCTGGAGCTATCAGGCTGGCGTGTACGTCGATGTACAATTGTGGCTGACTCACTTTCGCGACGCCACGGACTTCCACGCCCCTCGAGCGAACGCCGTTAGCGGCTACGAACTACGGGAGTCTTTGCGCGGCCTCGTCGCAGGCACCTTCTTAGCCGCCACCGACATCTGCATGGACCCAATCGTGCGGAAAGAGAGCTTTCCGCTACATGCTGCGATCTTCGAAGGAAACGTTGAAGCCACCCGCCGCATCCTTGCGTGCCGTCCCTGCTGGCTACACCCGAGCGCGATGCTTTTGGCCATTCGCCAACGGCACTTGAGCGTCGTGCAGCTTCTAGCAATCCACGACGCTGCAATCCGCGATGACCGCGCACTGAACAACGCTGTGCAGTACGGAGCAAGCGCCATCGCTCGCTTTCTCCACAGTCTCGGCAAGTTCACCCTGGCCCCATGGGCCTTAACAGTCGCCGTCCAGAGAGGGCACTTGGACTCCGTTCGTTTCTGCATGGATGTAGGCGTGACTGCCCAGTATCCATCGTCACTCGTGCGCTCCGCACTCGAAAACGGCCATGTGGACGTCGCAGCGCACTTGGCAGCCTGCGGCTTTCCCGTCGTCGTGGACACGCCATCATTTTTCGCGACCCTCGCATCCTCAATCGCCCCTGTGCGCCCCGTGCTGACCTTTCTCCAAGCCCACGGCGTCGCATTGCGCTCCGAATGGATGGACGCGGCATGCGCGTTGGGCGACGTCGACGTCGTGCGGCACTTTCATCAGCATTGCACCGCGGGCTGCTCGATAGCGGCGCTGGACAATGCTGCGCGCCAAGGTAGCGTGGCCGTCGTGGACTTCTTGGTCGACCACCGCTCTGACGGCTGCTCGCTCGAGGCCTTCCGAGACCGCCGCGGGCCCGTGTTTGCGAGCCTGGTTCGGCAAGACATTGCCCAGCTTCGGGCCGCTCTCGCAACTGACCACGCGGGCGCGTGGGCCGGCAAAGCGTTCGCAGCACTGCTACCCCACTGTTTGCGCCCAAACGCGGTCGTGGACAACCTATGGTATTTAGCCGACTTACACGCGGTTGTCCGGCACTCGCCGCACCATACAGAGGCCAAGACCGCGGCGGTAGTGAAGATGCTGAAGCGCGAGGCCGCGGGGGTCCTCCCCGCCATGTCGATGCTCGCGGGCTTCCACCGCGCCGCTAAGGTCCTGCTGCGGAAAGGCGCGCTCTCTGACCTGGTCGCAGCCACTGTGTTCGTGCACTATTGGGCCGCGGACGCATCAGTGCACCACGGGCGCTTGTGCCACTTGGTCAGGACGGTCCAGGACAACTGCATGCATCAAATCCTGACCTCTTTGCTGCCGCGCGTGCCGCCGTCGCCAAATGTTCCTCCTGATGACTCGATAGAACTCGACACCGACGCGACTACCGGTTGACGCTGACTGGGCAGACGAGAAGTTGGCAAGAGACGCAAACGATAATACCAAGGAGTCCGCTCGAGCAATGGCTCGAAAGGAATAAATACGACTAAGCAAACTTTTCAGAGTGGTACTCGAACGTCGTGGCCTGGGCGGTCGAGTACTTGCGGCACATGGCGCTCAGCACGGCGTCGAGCGGGTGCGGGCCGCAGAAGAAGACGCCGATGCGCTCGCCCGGGTGTGCTGCGGCCATGGCGCCAAACCAGTGGTCCCAGTCGGGCCGGCCAAAATGCGTGAGTTGCTTGAGCCCCGAGACGACGTCCTTGCCCGTTGTGTCGTGCACGAATGCCTGGAAAAGCTTCAGTGTCTCGTTGGCCTTGACGGATGTCAGGTGGTGGTGCGTCTCGATGACGCCGTCGCGGTCCATGGCGTGAATCTCGTCCATCGTGTTGCGAAACCACTGCAGCGCTTCCTGCTGGCGCGTGACCCAGTGGAAGTACATCTTGCGCAGCTTCGTGCCGGGCGGCGCTCGGCAGTGGGCGCAGTTGGGGCATCGCATGGCGTTCCATTTGTGCACCGTATCTTTCAGAATTGACGCAAATGGAGTAACGCCAATGCCGCCGCCGATCATAACCACCGTTGAGTACCGGTGGTAAGCCTGCGTCGGCGCGCCCACGGGACCATCGAGGTGCACGACGGGGAACGGCTTACCCTCGCTGTTGCACTGAGCGAGCAGTGTATGCAAGGCCCCGGTCCAGTCGCCGGCATTGCGGATGTGGAGACTCACATGCGCGTCGTCGGGCGCCGACGAGATGGTGAACGGGTGCCACTCGTGCTGGGACAGTGCCGGGACGTTCAGGAACGTATACATGCCCGGCGTGTACTCGAACCGCGTCGGCTTCTCCATGAATAGCGCCACGACGCCGTCGAGGAATTCGACGCGCTCGATGCGCAGCGGCGTTGTCCACGACTTGGCGAACCGGAACCGGCGCTCAATGAGGTAGATGGCGAGCGGCGGCGCAATCCACAGGTACGACTGCGCCTTGCTGAGCCACGACGTCGCGCCGTGGATGCATCCGAGCAGCAGGAACGGCCCGAGGAGCATGTGGCTGAACCAGAAGAGATTGAAGCGGCCTTGGCGAAAGCGCGGAAGCAGCGCCGTGGGCAGCACGACGAGAGCGATCGCCAACATCACGACGCCTGTGACGATCGGCAGCGTGCACAGCATATGCGAGAAGGGCAGCATCAGTGGCGTGCCGTCCGCGGCGCGCAGCGGGGACACGTGAGCGACGAGGAACGAGCGCGCGATCTCATCTGGCGTTGCAATGAGGTACACCGCCGCCTCGTTAGCGACGTGGGCGCCGGTGTGTACGAGCCCCGCGACAAGCGCCACGGTGCCAGCGATGCGGTGGAAGGCAAGGAGGTCGTCGAAAGGCACGATCCGCCAGAGAATCTTGCTTTGCTTAAGCACCTCCACGATAGAGCGACACATGGGCAGCAGCGCCAAGAGGAAGTTGGGCATCGCGACTTGTGCGGCACCACGTGCGATGCGCAGCGCCCAGCCTGTGGCAGAGTCCACGGGGTACTGGGCCGCCTTGGAAATGCCCTCGTAGCCGATGAAAATCACGTATGCCGTAAGCCACCAGATGCGGAGTGCGTGGTGGTGGTAGAAGCGTCGGGCCCGGGCCAGGCTCCAGCGAGCAGGCAGCGGCGACGACTTGAGTTCCTGGCGTGGCTCAGGCGTCGTCTCGACCGTTGCGGTGGCTTCGTGCAAATAGCCGCGGAAAACAAGTGCAAACTGTGCGAATGTCATAAACTCTTGTGAGCGTGCCCCGGCCTTAGCGAAGAGCATGTCAGCCATGGCGTTAAAGTCGGACCCGACACCTAGTGCAATAGTGAGCCACGAAGCCATGGGTAGGAAGTCGAACACTGGAGCTTCTCGGCTTGGAATTTGGTTTTGAACAGGTCGGCAATGTGGCTGCGTTCGATCATTCCAGAGCCCACAGCGTCCATCGTATCGAAAAGTATCTTGAGCTTTGTGTCGTCCGCAACGGGCAGCTCCATGGCTGCTGAGAGAAGCACTGAACAACCTCTGATGGAAGACACAGGTAAATCCATCTCGAAGGTTGTCACAAACGTCGCGCGATTGATGTTGCCTTTGGCGTCGGCTACGGACGCCACGACGCGTTTGAGGGCCTCAAACTGCTCAATTGGGTCGTCAGGGCGATTAATGGCAACGCAACCCTCTTCCGCCTTCTTTGCTCCTTCGTCGTCGACATCGCTGTCATCGGCCTCGTCTGGCTGGAGCATCACGACATCGGATGTCGTCGAAACGAAGCTTGTGTTGTTTCCAAACGAATTAACGGACGCGAAGCTTGCATTCTTGACAAACGAGCTGTTAGATAGAAAGCTGGTGTTATTGAGGGCCCCTCGAGACCCCGTTCGCATGAACGTATACCGGTTTTGCGAGACCGCAGAAGCGCGGAGGAGTTGCGACCCAAATTCGCTGCTCCCCATGCGCCGTAGTACTGGCGCTGGGCTTTGGAAGAAGGGCCCGCCTTGCGACGGCTGTCGCACGTACGGGTGCGTCGGAGTGTGTGAGTCGCGAGCTCTCATCGGGACCTTGGGGAATGGGCTAGCACGCAGTGGTTCCCGCCAACACGGACACGCGCGGTCTGGATGCGTATTCGAAGAACTGCAATCTGGCCTCGGGATCCAGCGGTGCTCCGTCCCGCTGCCACGTCTCCGCACTCTCACCGGCTGCTTTTCCATCCATTTTGACCAATCAGCTGCAGCGAGCCAGCAGGCCTGGCCAATCATTTCGGATGTGGAAGCTCGTAGCGACGTTGCCTCATGGATTTTCTTTCGAGACGATCGACATGGGACTCAACGAGTCGATTGTTGCATCTGCAAAGAGAGCGAGACCACCGTGTGTGGCGCCCAAGGGTGCCCCTACGCTGACAACGTTTAGGGCCCTCACAACAGGACGGACTAGTTCGTTTGTAGTAATCGTTTTATTTCATTTCATGTTGTGCTCACCTGGTTGATGCGATTCGTAGTGGTATCATTGGCCCTTTTTGCAACGATTCGTGCGAGGATACGCGTCCATCAACTATCGGCTTCATCAAGTAGTGTGTTGCCCGCAACTTCAACTCCCACCAAGCACCGTGGCGCCTTCAATCTCTCTGGCATCAAGTGGGGAGCCCTGGAAACATCCACAAGTTGGAGAAAAGGTGGAACTGTTCTTTCGTAGAAATGTTAGCGTCTGGCATGGATGAACTCTCACTGAGGCGGACTGGTGCATCAACGGGAGAGTTCCTTCATTCAAACTTGTCGGAAGTACAATCAACAACTGGAGAAGTCGACACTAGACGTTCGAACGGATCCGATTTCCTTACGACGGTAAAAGCCTGGGATTGATGCTGCAAGGTTTCGATACTGACGCTCTTCGACATCGATGCTAGTTCAGGGGCTCGTAGGAAAAACCTTTTCCAGCCCTCGATCCCTGGCGCTTTCCTAAGAAAAGTACTTTGGTGAGCATTCTGCAGCTGGGCAGCAGCGTCGTACCGGTATCTCAACGACAAATTGTTTTGCAACTGTGACACCTGCTATGAGCCTCGAAAATGAGAGCCAGACAAGGAGAGGGATGGCACGTTGATGCCGTATGTAGGCATCCCTCAGCCCACAAAAAGAGCATGATACATGTACATGCACAAATGCTGCATGTAGTAGGTGCATATCGCTGCCATGGCGGCTCCGACTCGATGGTTCGGTATGCACGCTCTCCTTGAAGTTGCTTAAAAAGCGTTAGTCGTTTAGTCATCACGGTCACAGTCAGTGAAATATTTTAATTCCAGCTGCAGAGTTATATACAAGGTCGAAGTATTTAAAAACAAGCTTGTCGAGGTTTAACCCAATCACATAGCGCCAATGTGGCTTGCAGCGATGCCATTGGGTGGCGTTGAGGTGTCGATTTTTTTACCCTACACATAGAAAAATGAAGATAATACAAAACGTAGCAAATTATTGACGCAGCGTGGGGCAATGATTGTATTCGAGTGACTGCAAGCACGACGATGGAAGCCGTGGTCGAAGAAGCTGAGCTGTACTACAAGCGCCAGCAGGGCCGCCCGCAGTATGAGACCATGGAGCACCGCGGACAGCCAGACCGCTTCCCTCCCTTCCAGCTAAGGGTGCCCCAGGCCTTCCTTCCTTGGCACACACAGCGCCGTGATGTCGTCGCCTTCCCATCCAACTCAATCCTCTCGACGTGCCGCTGCGGTATCGTGAAAGGGGGCGTTTACTACACCCGGCGCTCTGTGCACGAGACAAGTGAGAACGAGAATGGAATGTATATGGTGGCCGTCAAGATGATGGACCGGCATCAGCTGCTGCTTCAGCGCGACGACGTTGAAAACGAGATCCGTGTCATGCGCGAGCTGCAGCCTGGTGGCTTCACGGGTGTTTTGCAGAACCCGCATTTGCTGCAATGGGAGTGCGCCAACGACGACGCGAACGAGTACATTGCAACGGACTACGTCGCGAACGGCAGCTTGCTTTCGTACACTCGTGTACGTTTGCAGGAACTTCGCCACCTCGCGGACCTCCAAGGCATCCAAGAGGAGCTCAAAGACCGTATGGTCGCCGAGGTCTGGGTCCAAGAAGCTCTCAAGCTCTTCCAAGGCATCGTGCGTGGTCTCACGTACATCCATGCGCACGACGTCGCGCACCTCGACCTGGACCCGTGCAACGTCGTGGTCGACGCGAACCTCACACCGCGCATCCTCGACTTCGGCAGCGCCATTTGCCTGCTCAATGACAACGCCAACGGCCGCGCTGGCGGCGGCACAATGCTCATCAAATGCAAGCCCTTGTACGCACCACCCGAGGTGCGCCGGCACAACCAGTCGCCGCCACCGCGCGAGCCCTTTGATGGTGCGGCAGCAGACATGTGGGCCGCGGGCACGCTGGTACGATGACCCTCTCGCTCGGAGGCTAATGTGTGTGATAGCTCTACCAGCTCTTGTGCTTCGGGTATCCCATGGGGGAGTATGCATTGCTCATGGACTCCAACTGGCGCCACAACCTCCTTTGCCACGCATACGAGCGCGAATGCCTCCGCACGGAGTGCTACATCTGCGTGCGGGAGGTGCAGTTCCCCCCAGTCGTGTACGAGATCTTCCGCAGCCTCCTCAATGCCGAGCAGCCCGAGCTCCGCATGTCGGCGCTTGCCGTCGCCAACGCTCTCGCCCGCGCCGGGCTTTAATTTATTAACAAGGCGTCGTCAGTTCTGCATTGCAGCGTGGGATGGGCCGCGTGTCCCATCCGATCCTCCTCCTGTCGCGGTTGATGAGGCCAGTGGCCGCTACGGGGTGGGCTCCTGCATCCCGCATCCACAGAACTGGGACGAGAGGCCGTTCTCTGCCCGCAGGTGAGGGGCACCCCCTCGACTTCAACGTGCCCATCGTCCTCTCGTCGCCAGAGCTCTTTCGATGGCCGCGCCTCTTGCTGTCCCCGGCCGTCTGCGCGTGGACACCAATCTGAGCGCCGTCGTCGTCCCACGCTCGAGCCGCGGCCATGACGGCCCTTGCCTGGCTAGCCATTTGACGAAACACGGCGCGATGTCGACGGCAACAGGCGGTCCTTGAAGTAGTCGCGGCCGGCCGCGCCGCTCCATGTGGTCGCTTGCTCCTATTGCTACTTTTTTTCATTGCGGGCGGCAATACAAATTTCGAATCGCCAGCGGCAGGCGGCGAAAAAATACCGGCAGCCATTGGGTCATTCTTGCTTTTGCAGCGCCGATGTATTCGATCGAGACGGGCGACGACGTGCTCCTGCCGCTGCG
>JNBR01000400.1:0-24320 GCA_002081595.1 Achlya hypogyna
GCCGGCAGCAGGAGCAGCGCAGTTAACGTGCGCGATAGCATGGGAGTGCGAATGTATAAATGGACATGAGGTAAATCATCGAGAAAGAGCCAGCTGAAGCCATTCGGCACCGTCCTTGAAAACTGCCCGATCTCGTCCCGCGTCGCTCGCCCATACTTTGTGCCAGTCTCGCGTGTATCACACGTGGTGGTGCATTGCTAGAGGCATGGCTGCCAACCAACGTGGCTTCGCAACATGAGCGAATTTGGATTCCATCCTTGGGACTGAGAAGCCAGGTTGCCAGGCCGGCTGCATCCTCCTGGGTGCATATACACCACGGCCATGGCGGTGTATGTACACTTTCGCTTCGGGATTGTAGCGGGATGTGCAATCTTCGAGGCTGATGTGAACCATGGGGGAAAGGCTGCTATCAGCATTGGCCCCGGACGCGCCCTCGATGTGACCACGAGGGATGGTGATCGAACGAATCCACCCACGCGCGTGTCCCGCGCCGTTCGCAGCGGCACTAATCGGGACGGCCATGGCCGAGTCAATGACGCCATGTGTAGTACATACTGTGGAATTGCGCATCGAAGTGCACTGCGCTGATATGCTGGTCTCGCTCACATGGCGGGCCTTCGTCCCATGTCATCAGGTCGAGGTATCGCAGGGACGTTTACCGCAACGAAGGCGACCGCTACCAACTCGCTACCAACCGCACGCGCCGAGAGCTCGTTCACCGGGAACCCACCCCCTCAGTCCTTATTGACACCTTTTCGTATCTTTGACGTACAGTAGTGCAAAATGCCAAATAATAATATACATGTGGTTTGTCCCTTACAGTGCAGTACTGTAAACTCACGTCCACAACACAACATTATATTTTGGTCCATTAAAAAGGGCAAAGTGGGCAATCAAGCCAGGTGCATTACAGCAGGTGGGGTGGATTGGGGGTCTGTCCACCGTGCGATTTCCTGGAAGTGTAAGTCACGAGCCCACGTCAAGGGTCTGCGCGCCCAGATCTCAAAATGCGAAGTCTTTTGCTTGTCGTGGCTGCCGTCGTCTCGGGGCAATACTACACCGGCGACGGCACGACATACGGTCCGCCCGATGGTGGGGACAGCGCATTCACCGGCAACTGCGCGCTTATGAAGCCGCTCGACCTCGCGGTCAAGTTTCACGCCGCCATGAACAATGATCAGTGGCAGACGGGTATTCACTGCGGCCGCTGCGTGGAAGTTCAGTGCGTCGACCCGCGCTGCACCTCGCGCGAAAAGGTGCTCGGACAAGTCACGGACCGCTGCCCCGAGTGCAAGTACGGTGACCTCGACATGGGGTACCCCATGTTCAATAAGATCACGGGGTTCAGCACGGACCGTCTCCAGATCAAGTGGCAATTCGTCAACTGTCCAGTGAGTGGCGGTGTCCAAGTGTGCGCCAAAGCGGGAAGCTCCAAGTACTGGCTCTACATCCAGGCGTCCAATGCCCTCAATGGCGTACAAAGCATGGCTATCAACGGCGGCCCGGCTCCGTCCTTCGATTCTGCCTATTACTTCATGAGTCAACGCCTCGGAGTCGAACTCTCGCAGACGCAAGTTGCCATGACGTCGTTTTCGGGTGAGACGATCTCGACGACTGTGTCCTTGCAGGCGGATCAGTGCACTCAAATCCCCCTGCAGTTCACGCAGGGTGTCGTTCCCGGCCCTCCCGTGCCTCCGCCTCAGCCAACGACACGCCAACCGGCTCCGACTCCCAGTCCCACCACCCAACCACCGACATCGGCGCCAACAACGGACGCTCCAACGACGCAACCGCCTACGCCCGCCCCGACGCAGTCAACTCCAGCCACCACCACGGGTACGCCAGTTGCCACCACCGACACCACCGTGCCTACCACGACAAGTGTAGCTGTCAACGTAACTCTGGCACCTGTGGAGCTTCCTGAGGTCCCTCAGACTACGTTGCCGCCAGTGGTGACCGCGGTCCCGTCCGTTGAGCCAGCGAAGCCCCAGCCCACAAAGACGACTGACGCCAACATCGTGTCGGTCCAAGCCTCGGCAGCCGGTGGGACAGATGTGACGAGCTACCTCGTGGCGGGCGGCGGACTCTTGGTCGTTGTTGCCGCTGTCGCCTTAGTGTACGTCGTAAAGCGGTCGCGCCAGAAGTACCTCCAGGAGAAGGAGTCGGACGCATCCTTCGACGGCCCCATCATGCGCTACGGCCAGTCCGAAACGACTCACGCCAACGTCGCGATTCTCTAAGCGCCTCAGTGTTCATGCGTCTAGTGAGTAGTTGTCCTTTGTAAAACCTTGTCGTGATCCGCGTCTGCACTTTGGGGGCTACCACAGTGACCAAACATCGGGGTTATGTGCTTCAGAACATGAATCGTCATAAACACTTTTTGTCGGTGTTGCGCTAATGAAACACAGGGTTTTGATCTGGGTGTTCGTGGCCACAAGGTTGACGGACGCTGAGACAGAGCCGCATGCACATGATGTTTGCTCGGCGTCGTTGATCCGGGCGGAGCGAACCGAACGCAGGGCATACAATTATTGTAGAGCAAGTATGCTGGACAGTGCCAATCCTAGCGTGCAAGATGCAACCAGGCTTCAACACGAGAGCACATACAATCTGCGCACGATGCTGAGGTTATCAGAGCCCCGGGCCATTTGCGCATGAAGTACTATTATGTACTAGTACTAATACCAGGTAGGACTGGGCAAGAACGAGCCAGAAGCAGCGACACTCATTTGAAGATGGAACGAGAGGAACCGCTGGCGTTTGTGCCCCAATGTGTTCGTGTGGGGCAAACGCTGCAGAGTCGTGATTATACGGCTACGTGGTCCTAGTCAATCAGGACCAATATGACCTGACGAATGACTTGCAGAGCGATTGAGCCCGCTAGACTCTAAGGATACATACGAACTACGGTGAATGGCGAGTCCACGATGAAACCATTGCCAAGTTGAGCCCGCACGACTGCCATGGGATTGAAAAGCGTACAACACTACTTCGAGACCTTCATGCGCTGTCTCCCAGCTTGGCTCACTTACGCTCTCATTGTTATGACTGGGGGTGTCCTAGTGGCCATGGCATTGTCAGCATTTCCAGGTGATTCAAAGCCCATGAGGCTTCAAAAGCCCTCGTGGGCGCATGGAATAGCGTCGCCGTTGACTCGGAGAGCGGCTTCGTCCGGCTCCAGCTCGTTCGGTCCTCCTCCGCCTTCGTCCCCATGTTGAAGCCTCGTGGAGATTCCCGCGAAATATCAACTGTGGCAGATGCGTATCGAGTTGCAGAGGTCCTTTTCGACCAATCCGCGCCGTGCATGACCGAAATGGCGGCATCTGATTGGGCACTGAAGTTGCCGTCGAACGCTGGGCTTTTAAACCAACCAAACCACTGGCACGCAACGGACGTGAAACCTCATAAGCAATCTTGGGACGATGGACGTGAGCTTCCCGCGCGGTAAGAAGGCCAAGTCCTCGGACGACGCTTCCAAGAAGCGCAAGAAGCCCGAAGACTCGGATGTGCTCTTCGGGAAGACCTCGGCCAAGGAGGACGCCGCGCCCAAAAAGAAGTTCGTCAAGCACAAGAAGGACGACACGCCGGCCGCGCGGACTGAAGCCAAGCCCGCGACAGCTCATTGCATCACATTCAAGAACCTTAAGGCCGGATCGCATGTTTTGGGTGTCATCCGCCAGATCAACGAAGCCGACCTCGTCGTGAGCCTGCCCAACAACCTGAGTGGCTTCGTTACCCTCGCAGAGACGTCGGACGAACTGCACAACAAGAAGGCTGCAGACCTTACGACGCTCTTCTACGTGGGCCAATTCGTGCCGTGCGTCGTGCTCAAGTGCTCCAAGGAGGAGAAGGGCAAGCGGATTGCCCTCTCGTTGCGGGCGTCACTCATCAACGGCAACCTCGGCGGCAAGCACGTCGTAAAGGGTGCGTCGCTCTACGCTTCCGTTGCCAGTGTCGAAGATCACGGTCTTATCATGAACCTTGGGGTGCGCGGCTACACGGGCTTCGTGCCCAAGAAAGACATCCACATCCCCGAGGGTCTCACCGAGCCATTCCCGGGCCAGGTCTTTTTCTGTGCCGTCAACGCGGTCAACGAACACACGCACACAGCAACGCTCACGACTGAGAAGGCCGTGACGGTCAAAACTGTGACCCGCGGCGACTCGTACACGATGTCCACGCTCTCGCTGGGCATGCTCCTCAACGTTCGCATCGACGATGTTCTCTCGAACGGCCTCAGCGTCAACTTCCTTACTTTCTTCAGCGGCACGGTCGAATACAACCACATGAGTAACCCGTGCACCAAGAACTGGGCCGAGGCCTACAGCAAGGGCATGAAGGGTCGCGCGCGTATCACAGCCATCGATGCCACGAACAAGACCATCTCGCTGTCCATGGCGCCTCACATCGTGCACTTCCAGGCGCCCGAGTTCACCGAGGCCATCGGCGATGTCGTCGAGAGCTGCGCCGTCCACCGCATCGACTCCGGCGTTGGCGTCCTCGTCAGCCTCGCCGGCCTCACTACTGAAGACAAGATGTCGTGGAAGGACTTTAAGCCTGCATTTGCTCACATTTCGCGGTGCGCCGACTCACGCGTCGAGAAGCTCGACAAGCACTTCAAGGTCGACCAGGTGCTGCCCGGCCGCGTCGTCGGCTTTTCCCTCTTTGATGCCGTCGTAAACGTCACTCTTGCCCCTGCCGCCATCAACAAGGCTGCTCTTCGCCTCGTAGACCTTGCGGCCGGCACGGTCGTCAAGGGCAAGGTGGTGTCGGTTGAGTCGTGGGGTATCCTCGTCGATATCTGCGAGGGCATTCGCGGCCTCGTCTCGGCGGCACATGCCCCCAGCGTCGCGCTCAAGAAGACCATGTCCAAGTATAAGACCGGTCACGCTATCGAATGCCGCGTGCTCAAAGTGGACGTGCCCGCCAAGAAGGTGTTTCTGACCCTCAAGAAGGGCCTTGTAAGCTCGGAGCTGCCCCCGCTTGCCTCCTACGAGCAGGCGACGCCTGGTACCGTCGCGCACGGTTTCATCACCAAGGTGGCTGACTTCGGCCTCGTTGTGGGCTTCTACAACGGCGTGCACGGCCTCGTGCCGGCTGCCACGCTGCTCAAGGCGGGCGTCGAAGACATCGCTTCGGCCTACACCACCGGTCAAGTCGTCAAGGCCTGCGTGGCGCGCTGCGACCCGGCCAAGATGCGCATGACACTCACGTTCGACACCAGCGCCACCGTCTCGCGCGCAACCGGCGGCTCGAACGCCGCCGTGGCCCCCGGCACTGTCGTCGACGTGACGGTGCTCGAGGTTGAGGAGGGCTTCGTGCGTGTGCAGACCACGGACGGCCTCGAGGGCATCGTCCCGACGGTGCACCTGACGGACTTCCCGCGTCTCCTCGCGGGCTCTGCGGCTGTCGGTGACTCGTTCCAAGCCATGGTCTTGCACCAAACCAAGGACGGTCTCCTTCAGCTCACAAAGAAGCCGCTGCTGCTGGCCGCCAAGGACTCAATGCCATCGCGGTTCGCGGACGTGGCCGAGGGCCAGCAGCTCACGGGCTTTGTGCGTGACATTCGACCCTTCGGCGTCTTTGTGAGCTTCCTCAACAACCTGCAGGCGCTGGCGCCGATCGCGTTTCTCACTGAGCGCTTCGTGAGCAGCGCCGAGGGCCTATTCGAGGTCGGCGACACGGTGCACTGCTTCGTGGACAAGGTCAACACCGAGAAGCAGCAATTCATGCTTGACTTTCGCACGCTGAGCAAGAACGTGTCGGCAGACTTTGCGCCGCGTCTTCTGGCCGAGCACGCAACGGCCCATGGCGCTGCGCAGCCTTGGAACGACCATCATGTCGGCTTCACGGAGACAGCCGAGTTTGTCTCGGCCAAGGGCTACGGCCACGTTTGCACGCTTGCTGACGATACCACTGTGGTGGTCGCTGACACGGACGGCCTCGCATGGACCGAGGGTGACAGCGTCAAGCTGCGCCTTGTGGATTACGACTTTGAGAAGAAGGTGTTCTTTGCGACCGCCGACGCCGCGCTCGTCAAGGCCGGTGAGAAGAAGGCGCGCAAGAAGGCGCCGCGCCTGGAAGCCAACGCCCGCGTCGACGCCACCATTCTCCTTGTGCGCGACGAATATGCCGTCGCGGCCGTCGACGGCGCTGTCGCCGTGCTGCAGGTCGCGTCCTTTTTCAACCCGTCGCAAACTTGTGCGACGCTTGAGCTCGAGGTCGGCCAGACGCACGCCTGCCGTGTCGCTGGCCACGTACAGCAGAACCCATTCGACGACCTGCCTGTGCTCGTACTGGCGTCCGAAACCAAGAAGAGCAAGAAGGCCGCCAAGACCGAGCACGAACACCTGCCCAAGTACGCTGGCGCAGACCTCGTGCTTGGTGGCGTCGTGACTGGCCGCATCGTCGGCATCAAGGAGGACGCCATGGAGCTCAAGGTCAAGTGCAGCAAGGCGGCCGGCAAGGTCAACGCGTTCGTGTCCATCGTGGACGTCGACGCCGCCACCGACGCCGCGCATCCTTTCGACGCCTTCTCGACCAACTCGGTCGTCTCGGGCCGCATCGTGAGCCTCGTGGAGAAGGGCGCCAACCAGCGCAAGCCGGTGGGCGCCGACAACCCTGCTAACTTCCGTTCGCTTAACGTGTCGCTGCGCGCTGAGGATCAAGCTGGCGACGTGGGCCCGCGCGCCGACTGGGCCGGCGCCGGCCTCGAAGTTCTCGAGTCGGACGAGATGCTGCCGGGCGTGGTCGTCGAGACGGCCAAGGACGGCGTCATGATCCGCCTTAGCGCGCGCGTTGTGGGCTTCTGCCATGTGCTCGAGCTCTCTTCCGACCTCGCCGAGCTGCAGACCTTCAAGCAAGCCTTCCCCGTCGGCAAGCGCGTCGCCTGCCGCGTGCTCTCGCTCGACGCCGAGAAGAAGCACGTCGACCTCTCGTGCCTGCCCGTCGCTCGCGGCACCAACGTCGGTGACGTTATCATCGGCCGCATCAACACCAACGTCAAGGCGCTCGCCGCGCCGTCTGTCATGGTGCAGCTCGGCGCGCACACATTTGGCCGCGTGTGCCTGTCGGAGGTGCTCGACACGCCGGCGTCGCTGCCCCTCGCGACGCTCGAGCACGGCGCCTTTGTGCGCGCCGTTGTCCTCGCCAACGACAAACACACACTCGAGCTCTCGCTCAAGCCTGCTGCACTCGCGGACCCCGAGGCGTACGTCGCCCTGGATGCGGCGCTCGCGGCCAAGGTGCCGGCTGTCGGCGACCTCGTCACGGGTTTTGTGGCCACGGTTGGCGCGGGCGGCTGCTTCGTCCGCAGCCACCGGTCGCGCACGGCTCGCGTGCTGCTGCGCGAGCTCAGCGACGACTTTGTGAAGGAGCCGACGTCCCTCTTCCCCGCTGGAACGCTTGTGGTCGGCCGGGTGACCAAGGTCGAGGGCGACAAGGTCGAGATGAGTCTCAAGGCTTCGGTTGTGACTGAAGGCGCGGGGACCTCGGTGACGCTCGAGTCGTTGAGCGTCGGTCAGAACGTCAAGGGCACGATCTCGAGCGTCCAGACGTACGGCGTGTTCATCAAGCTCGAGAACAGCACGCTGAGCGGTCTTTGCCACATCTCCGAGGTGGCCGATTCCAAGGTCAAATCTCTTGAGGGCGTCTTCTCGGCCGGCGACTACGTCAAGGCCAAGATCCTCAAGATCGACAACCGCCGCATTTCCCTCGGCCTCAAGCCGTCGTACTTTGCGGACGACGAGAGCTCGAGCGAGGAAGAGGACTCGGACGACGAAGACGAAGCCGTCGATGACGAAGAGGCCGAGGACGTCGACATGGAGGCCGACTCGGACGACGAAGCGGCGAGCGGCAATGAGGACGCTGCAAGCGACGACGAAGCTGAGGACGTCGACATGGAGAACGACGACGATGACGAGCCCAAGGCCGCGCCGTATGCCGACTTTGCCTGGGACGGCTTCTCGATCGAGACCTCCAAGCCCCAGGACGCCGAGACCGAAGAGACCGTAGAGGACGTTGATTCCGGTGTATCCAAGGCCAAGGCCAAGCGCGTCAAGAAGGCCGCCAAGGAGCACGAAGACATGTACGTGGCCTACCGCGAGCGCGCGCTGGCGGCGGGTGAGACCGTGCCCGAGTCGGCCGAAGACTTCGAGCGGCTTCTCGCGGTGTCGCCGCTCAACTCGTTCCTGTGGATCCAGTACATGGCTTTCCATGTGTCCATGACGGACGTAGCCGCGGCCCGCGACGTGGCCGTGCGCGCCACCACCAAGGTGTCGTACCGCGAGGCCCAGGAGAAGCTCAACGTGTGGGTTGCGTACCTGAACCTTGAGCACGACCACGGCGACGAAGAGTCGTTTGCGCGCGTCTTTAGCTCGGCACTGCGCGCCAACAACCCCAAGCACATGTACCTGAAGCTTGTGGAGCTCTACGTGCGTCATGAACAGAACGAAGACGTGCATAGCTCGCTCAAGACGATGCAAAAGAAGTTCAACACGAGCGCCAAGGTATGGCTCCGCTCGTGCGAGTGGGCCATGCAGGAGGGCACGCCCGACGTGGCCCGCAAGGTGCTTCAGCGCTCGATGCAGTCGCTGCCCAAGCACAAGCATCTCAAGGTGCTCACCAAGTTCGCCCTCATGCAGTACGACTACGGCGAGACGGAGCACGGCCGCAGCATGTTCGAGCAGATCCTGAGCAACTACCCCAAGAAAATGGACCTGTGGAACGTTTACCTCGACCGCGAGATCAAGTTCGGCGAGCAGGAGAGCACGCGCCTGCTCTTCGAGCGCGTTGTGGCCATGTCGCTCTCGGCCAAGAAGATGAAGGCCATCTTCAAGAAGTACCTCACGTACGAGATGGATCACGGCACGGATGAGGGCGTTGCCCATGTCAAGGAGCTTGCCGCCGCCTACGTCGAATCGTCGGCCGCTTAAGACCCGCCCTATTTACTAGGGAGTGCGATAGACCACGTCCCAGCTATATTCTCTACTAATGCATGCTTTACTACCACTCTACAGTTCAATGTGTCGGCGCCGATTAGGGTGGGCCAGCTCGGGTGTAGTGGTAGCTGCCGCCGTCGTCTCGCGGCCATTTGTGCGGGGTTTGCGCCGGGATACTGCATCGTTCGAGCCGCCGACATGCGAGTGTTGTCCGTTGCGACTGGAGCCCCGGGCTGGTGGTGTGACGGCGGCGGAAGCTGCTTGCCGAAGTGAGCGCGGGCGGTACAGTGGCTGTTCGTCCTGTGGCACGAACCCTTTGCGAATTTTGATTTCCTTTCGAAAGGTGCCATCGGCTCGCTGCGTGGACGGAATTACAACTTCGCCATCGGCTGTCTCCACAGCGCCCATGGGGAGCTGGCGGGCGCGTTCCTGCAACGAGGGGGTGCGTGGAGCAGGCTTCGTTTCCTCTTCGTCTGCAACAGGAGAATCCAATTTCGTAGGAGCCAAGGACACCTTGCCCATGGCATCGGCCAAGCCAGTCGCGTCGTCAGTCTCGGCAGGTGCCCGGCGTGCCCGCGGGCGGTAGACTGGCTGCTCGTCCTGGGGTACAAAGCCTTTTCGAATACGCACCTCCTTTCGGATGGTGCCATCGGCTCGACGAGACTCGGGCACAACGACGCTGCCGTCGTCTTTCTCGATGGCCCCGAGCGGAATGCGGCGCGCTTGCATCTCGCTGGCTTGTCGCTTAATGAAAACCATTGGTCAAAACCACCAAGAAAAACAGCCAATCAAACTTGATTCCTTCCCTGGAGGGAATCTAGAATCACACAATACAAGCCCTACGCAGCCTGAGTCGAAACCAACTCCGTTGGCGTTTTTACTGACAAATTGCGTGCAAATAGCTGCAGGCTGTGTGACAGAATGACGTGGCAAGTGCTCCAACCTCGCCTAAGATCTCGACGGAGATATTATATATTTGGTGGTGGGTGACTGCCTAGTGATGCTGCGAGCCTACAACTCGTCGGTGTGCGCGTCCTCGGTGGCCTCAGGGGTCGGCTCGGGGGTCGGCTCCGCAGTCGCCTCGGGCGCAGCCTCGTCGTCCTTCTTGGGCTCCTCCGTGGGCTTGGGCAGGGGCTTCTTCTTGGACAACGTCGACACGAGCTTCTTGATGTTCTGGATCTTCTTGACAATCTGCGCCGATGTGAGCACGGGGGTCTCGTGCTTGGGCAGCGCGTCTTGCGCCGCTTGCTGCTCCTTGAGCCAGTCTTTGAGCTCCGACACCTTGGCGAGAATGTCGGCACGTTCTTCCTCCGTCACCTGGGGCTTGACGTCGATCCACTGCGCCATAAGATCGATGGTCGAGATCGCATATTGCTGGACCTTGGCGACGGCCTCGGGCAGCGCCGTGAGTTCCGTGACGCGGAACACCATGTCGTCGAGCTGCGTGCGCATGCCGGCGAGGCGGTCGTTGTAGGCCTTGGCTTCGAGGTCGTCGCCATCGTCGTAGAGCCACTCCTCCGTGGCGTCAACGGCCGACGAGAGAGCTTCGCGCTGCGCCGCCGTCGTGACGGCCTCCAGGACATCTTCGTGGGACGAGAGGTACTCGCGCGACTCGTACACAAACGCCTCGAGGCGGTTCTTGGCCTCGGCGTTGGCCTTGCGCACACCGTCGGCCTTGTCCATGGCCGCAAGCATCGCGATCGAGTCCTTCTTGTCGCGGAAGGTCATTGGCAGAATGGCCATGCCCGCCTCGGGGCGGTGGGCGGCGTCCGCGCGCACCACAGTCAGCGCCACGCGGTGCACCTTCTTCTTCTTGATCATCTCGGGCGCCGCCTCTTTGTCGTCGGCCTTGTCCTCGGTCTCGGAGTCGACCTTAGCGTCAGCCTTGGCGTCCTCTGCGGCGTCCGACCCGCTGTCGTCGTCGGCCTTGGAGCTATCGCTGGCCGCTTTCTTGGCGTCCTTGGCGGCCTTCTTGGTCGGGGCGGGCACCTCGATCTCTTCCTCGAGCGTTGCTTCGGCCTTGACGATGGTTGCGAGTCCACTGGCGTCGAGGCTGAAGCTCAGAGTCACCTTCGGCTCGCCCAGCTGCTTGTCAGCCATCTGCTTGGCGAACGCCTCGATGCCGGTGATGTTGTAGCGCGAGATAATGGCGCTGACACCCTCGGGCAGCGCCGACGGCTTGTCGTAGCGGAACGTACAGCTTACGTCCTCGGCGTGGGAGAAGGATACCGACTTCTTGACGTTGAGCTTCTGACGTTCGCCGAAGAGCGCCGCGCGCTTGACCCAGTGCTTGGCTTCGGGGTGATCATCGTCCGCGGCATGCGCCTCCAGATCCACGAGGCGCACACCGACGGGGAACGACGCGATGTCCGTCATGCCGATGTGCCGCACGCGGAAGGACGTGCTGAGGTTGGCGGCATTGAAGGCGGCGCCGAGGGCCATGGCCTCATCACCGTTAAGGCGGCGGCCAAGGTCGCGCTGCACGAAGTCGGTGAGCAGCGTCTGGATCTTGGGGATGCGCACACCGCCACCGATAATCTCGACGGCGTGCAGGTCCGCAACGGTGAGGCCGGCTTGCGACAGCGCAGACTCGGCCGGCCCAAGCACACGGGCAAAGAGGTCGGCAGCGATTTTCTCGAACTCGGCGCGCGAGGCCTCGCCCTTGTAATCGAGGTCGGCGTGAAGGCTCGGGACGATCACCGGAATGGCTTCGTTGGCGCTGAGCACGATTTTCGTCTTGCGAGCAGCGGCGCGGAGCTTCGCCATCGCGCGGGGAATCTGGCGCACGTCCTCGCCGGTTTTGAGCTTGGCGTTGAACTCTGAGGCGAACTTCTCGGCGAGTCGCAGGTCGAACGCCGCACCGCCGAGGGTCTCGTCCCAGGCCTTGGAAAGCACTTCGAATTCGACGATCGTTTTGTTCTTCTTGAAGCCGTCGGGCACCACGCGTGTGTTGTACTCGACAATGCTCACCTGCAGCGACGTCGAGCCCATGTTGTAGTACATGATGCGCTCGGGTGTGTTGGGCTCAGGCGCGGAGTAGTCCACAGCATGATGCAGAGCCGCGGCCGTGTTCTCATCAACAAGCGAAAGAACACGAACGCCGGCAATTTCGGCCGCGTCGATGATGGCCTGACGCTGCGGCTCGGCGAAGTACATGGGTACCGTGATGACCCAGTCCTTCACGGAGCTCTCAGCGAAGTCGTTCGTGATCTGCTTGGCATGGCCAAATACCATGGCCGCAAGCTCTTCCGCGTGAAAGGTGTACTCGGCATTGTGCTTGAGGGCGACTGAGCCACGAGTGAGGTTCGACGTCAAGGTGTACGGGAAGTATTCGTTCTCCGTGAGGCTCGCCACCATCGGGTGTTCCATGGTCGTACCAAGGAAGCGACGAATTTGCGAGTAGGCCACCTGCGGGCGGCGGACCTCAATGTTCATCGCATCGGCGCCGTACACACGCTCCTCGCCGTTGAACGAAACGATCGTTTCCGTCTTGCGCTTGCTGTGCACGTTGGTCACGATTTCAAACGGACGGCCGGGCTTGACCAGGGCAATCTTGAAGAACTCGCCGCCAAAGTCCACGCCTGCGACCGAGCTCGCAACGCCGTGGATCAGCGCCGCTAGCAGCAGCGGCAGCAGGTAGCAGAGACGCATGATCCTGGAAACTCTGAAAATGCCAAAGCGCAGCGCCCCGTGGCTTGCAATTGGCCACGTGTTCTACTCATTGCCTTCTCCATACTTTGTTCTAGTTAATGGCTCGCCGAATGGCCATTGGTAGAAATCCTAAGATATTAATCCAATCAAGTTGCGCGATGTAACATATCCGGATGATACTTTGTCCGGATAGAAGGCTCTCGAATCTTTTCGGCCGCCGGATCGCATGTCGAGACGCGGCGACCACCTCGAAGGGATCATGCGTGGCAGCTGATGGGTCGCATGCATGGAGGAAGCGACGCGGTCGACTGCCCCAAGATGGAGTCAAGGCGAGATAAACGATGCAGGCGAAAGCAAGATGAATGTGGATGTGGATACGAATTCCATTGACGTGCGTGGATGAGTGCAAGTTGGGACGCATGCGCCCATTTGCCGTGGCGCATAAGCATTGAGTACTTGTGTAATCATGCACAATACACATTGACATGCTAATGATGTGCAGCAATCTACTACTTGGTCTACTACAGCGATCAATTAATGCACGGTGTGGAACGGGGTTTATCGACCATGGTGTCGCCGGCGATGACGACACGTGGCCATCGATCCAGACCCATTCGTCTACTTGAGGCCGTCCAGGTGGCTATCTGGGTGCGCAAAACAGTCACCAACCCAACGTCCACACAACACGCACGTGCTTTACTCGTTACCCAAAGCTCACAACTTGCTGCGGGGAGCTCCGTGGCCCATACGCGCCAGTGAAGTCCGCACAAGCTTGGACGCATCGATGGCAGTGCCCCACGAGCAGCAAAGGCCCGAACCCCCGTGACCTGTCAAGCGCCGTGAGCTCGCCCCTCCCAGAAGCGCCTACCGTAGTTGTGCACGACGTAGCCGCCGTGAGCCGACGCCTCCGCTTCAAGGCGCACACCGCCGCGGCGGTTTGGGCGGTGCCCCGTGCGCACGCCGAGCACCCGCGCGTTGGCGATGCTCGGCAGTACAGCGGTGCACTTGCGCAGGATGGCCTCTGTCACGTGGCTCTCGACAGTCAAGTCCCACACGTCGTTCTCACTCGTGCCGCCGCAGATGAGGTCGCCGTTCGGGCGCGGAATCATGTATGCGCCCGAGTCCATGTCAAGGATGGCAGCGCGGACCCATGGCGCGTGAACGCGAACCACCTGGCCTTTGCACGGGTAGACGTTCGAATCGTAGGCGTGGGCAGCGAGGCCCGTGCAGTTGACGACGACGGTGTTGGGCCCCGCGCGCGCCCACAGGTCCGTGACCTCTGCCTGGCGCACGACGACGCCGCGTCGGCGGAGCTCGGCATTAAGCCAGTCGAGGTAGACGTCCATTGCGGCAACCGGGGCGTCGTACGACTGGAAGTAGCGGAATTTGTCGCCGAGCTCGGGCACGCCAGCGCGACGGAGGAGGGCGTTGGCGGCTGCGGGAGTTTCCCACTCGATGTAGCTTGTGCACGCGTTCTTCGCGTCAACGTTCGTCTCCAGCAAAGTCCCACTCGTGGTAAAGCTTGGCACGATGTGAATGCCTGCGTCGGGGTGATCGCTGCAAGCCATTCTTGAGTCACCCGAGCGCGAGAATGTTGCGTACCGGGATAGCTGTGTGAGGATGTGCAACGTTGTGGCGCACCACTGAACTGCCGTCGGGTTGGCCTCCATTTGGTACGGCGGGCTATCGATGCAGGCGTCACAAACAAGCGGTTAGAGGGTCGTACCTTTCCCAAAGCGCGCCTGCCACACACGACACGGTGTCGGCCGAGAGATCCTTGGCAACGACAGTGATCTGGCTCGCAGGAATGCCGTCCAGCAAGAGCTGCAACGCCGTCGTGAGACCGACGACTCCCGCGCCAACCACCACAACGTGCCCTTTCATTTTTATAACTGACCCTCTGGGATATCCTTGTGCCTTGGACATGGCGCGCCATACGGCAGATCGCAGCTGCCCTGAAGCTTCAATGAACATGATCGGCCATGGAAACTATACCGCGTTCGGCTTCGCGCAAGGCTATCCATTAAAGGGTTCGTTGAGATGCCAAGCGGAGGAGCTTACAATGAGGACGCCAGGAAACTTCCGTGGCCGTTAATTGGCACCTCGCGCTGCTGCGTCGCAGGCGACAGCGAAGCGGCCTGCCCTCCGCTCGCACGCGTTGGGCACGAAGTCGGCGCTTGCGGTGGCCGCATGTTCGAAGATTACACCCCCCGGTGTCCGTGTTAACTTGAAGTGGCGCAATTATTATAACAAAACAAACGGTGTTATACGTCGGGGATCCAAACGTGTCTTTTGGGAAGGATGGCGTCGATGGCGACGGAGCTGCGGACGATAAAGGCCAAGCTTGAGAAGGCCATGGGCCTGGAGAGAGATCCGCTACGATGGACCAATGACGTCTATGACCTCGTATGCGCTCTATGCGCGCGACAATTGACCCGGGCGTAGGTGAGCCAACTCCTCGACCAAGCACTTGAGAACGACCTTGGCGATCCCCGCGATCGCAACGGCATCGGTGCCACGACACTCGTGCAAGCAGCACACAATGCTTGCATGGTATACGAGCGCCACCAGATTAAGACGACCCTCGCCTCATCCTCCGTACGTTGCAGCGAGGCCTTCAGTCCTCCACGGCACTCATAGAACCCCGACGTCGTGCGCTTGTGCAACGGAAAGAAGGTTATCGGCGAAGAGTGTCTGCGCATTCTCAACGGCCTTAACGCGATGAGTTCGCAGACATTTACTGAGGCCGTTGTTTGCCCCGAGCTCAACGGCCCTGTCCTGGACAACCCGCGCATTGACATCATGGCTCGCGACATGCGCACACGCATCATCAAGGCTCGTCCTAACGCCGCCCGCGAGCTTATTGGGCGTAGATCCGCATGGCGTACCGCCGCATCGACGGCCTCGCGCGTCTCGAGGAAGGCTTGCGCATGACGGCAGAGGCGACCAAAGACTACGATGTACTCGAAAAGAAGATTGCGTCCGAGGTGGCCTCGCGCCACCGTGCCGAAGCTGACGCTCGCAACAACATTGACCGCACAGCGTCGGAACGCTCGAGCGCTGTATTCGAAACGTACGTGCCGCCGTCGCGCCGCACAATCGAGTGGCACTAGGATGCAAGCGCAGCGAAGCAGTCGCAAGAATCTCAACAGCAAGACGAGCCAGATGTTCCAGAGCATCGAAGCGCGCGCCAGCACGATCGAGACGCTCGATCTGCAGCACATCCTGGCAACGCAGCTGGAGCACACGGCATCCAACAACCTCATGGTGCCGGAGCGCGCGATTCCTGAGGAGGAGGACAAGACCAAGGACGCTGTGGATTTTGCTAAAAGTCTCTTCATCGACGACGAAGGGGACACGCCCAAGGCGCTCGTGAGCCCCTCTGTGGCTGTCGCAGCGCCGACCGCCGCGGTGCCCGTCGCAGCCGCGGAATCGTCCACGAAGAAGGAACCACCGTCCAAGCTGCGCGCCAAGCGCGAAGAGCGGGAGCGGGATCGCCGCAACAACCTGACCCCCAAGCCAGACACGCCTAAGAACTTGGTGGACCTCGCGCAGCCATCGAGCAAGGTTTCGTGCGGTGTCAATGGCGCGCTCACGGATCGTCATAGGCCAAGGAGAAACTAATTCACGGACGCCGATCCAAAAACTACAAGTACACGGAGGATGCGGGGGCATGTCGGATGAGTGCTGCGGCGTAGGCTCAAAAACGATGCCGACAAACGGCGCCTCGACAGTGTCTCCAAGGCGCGCGCCGAGGTCGAGGAGGGCGACGACGACACGGATGAGGAAAAGGTCCGCCGCGCCGAAGCCCGCAAGTTTCTCATGAAGTACGACGGCGACATCTGGCTCGCGACCAAGGCAGGAAAGCTCGAAGTATTGAAAAAGTACTTCCTTGTTGAGTCGCCAGCCAAGTACGTTCGACGCTCATGTGTGGGCCAACACCGTCGTAGGCTCCTTGTGATGCACAACAAAGACTTGGACGAAGGGCGGCGAACGCTTCTCCACACAGCGTGCTGGTGCGAGCTATCGAGCTGTCAAGGCGATGAATCTCCTGCAGGTGGGGCCACCTGAGCATCGTCGAGCTCCTTGTGCATTTGGGCGCTGACGTCGACGCGGTTGATTCGGTACGACGGGCCATCACGACCGGCGATGTGCTCACCCTCGTAGGTGCTGGGCAAGACTACGCCGCTAATTGAGGCGGCGCGCGCCGGGCGCCTTGAGATCGTCAAGCTGCTGCTCGACGAAGGCGCGTGCGTGAGCCACCAAGACTGTCACGTACGGCCACCCGAGCGCCCTCACCCCAAGGCGACTAGGGCGACACGGCGCTGCACTGGGCGGCGCGGCGCGGCTGGAACAGCCTCGTGATGCACATGGTGCGCTTCGCCGAAGCGTCGACGCCCGGCATTGTCAATCGCCTCCTGGCTATTGAGGTACAAAAGGTGCTCGGCGCGGGCCGCAACTGCACGTAGAACTACCACGGGTACGTCTGCACCGAGGTGGCGCGGACGTCGTATTTGGCGGACGTCGTGCGCAAAGAGTTTGGCTTTGTGATCGCTGCGTCCCGCGACCAGCGACGCATCACGAGGCTGCATGGGCTCAACCGCATGCGGCGTGCCTCCATGCACATCGTTGCACCCAAAAGCTTGCAGGCTGCAAACTCTGTCCACGACATCGCCTTTGAAAACGTCATCGACGTCAAGGCGCAAGTACTCCACGACTTGTCCCAGCTCGGCCTCAACCTCGGCGCGTATTCGTACACACGGGGCTAAACATTTGAGGACGAATTCGCTGTAAACTACACGTGGCGGACTTGGAGCTCTGCGACACTGGCTACGGCATCGATGCTGGGAAGCACGACGGCCTTGGCCTTGGCGATGTCGTCCTCGCGCCGGTCGGCGGCCGGCAGCTGCTGCGTCGTGAGGGCGTTGACTTCGTCCGTGATGAGGAGGTAGAGGAAGATGAACGGTAGGAACCTGCAGCCAACGATGATGAGCTGGACGATCCAGAGGTTCTCAAAGTTGCGCTCGGTGATGCCCGCGTGCTGGGCCAGTACGGCACCGAGGTAGCCCGAAATGAGATACGAGCCATTCATGATAGAGTCGAAGCCAGCGAACATGGTGCCTTCGACGCCTTGCGGGCAGAGCTTGGCGCAGAGCACGGTGATGGGCATGATTTGCATGTACTTGACGATCACAATGGCGACGTCTTCGCCGATGACGAACGCTTTGTCGGGGATGCCAAGCGCGAGGTTCGTTCGCGTCACGAGCAGCAACGTCGCGGCATTGGCGCACACAATGCCGACTTGACTCCACACGAAGATGCTGCGGAAGGGCACGTGCTTCATCTTGGCCTGGTACAGCAGCGTCGTGGCCATGGCAGTGAGCGCCCCCACGAGCGACAGCGACGCGATGAAGTTGGCCGAGAAGTGCAGCTCGGCCGTGCCAAAGTAAAAGTACACCTGGAGGATCGTGGGTGAGAGGCCGATGGAGAGGAGGAGGAAGAGCGCGGGCCGCCACACGATCGGCGACGCAAACGAAGTGGCGAGGAGGCGGTACTGGTCCCGAAGCCGCACGCGAAAGCTGTCGGCATGGCCCGTGCGCGCCTCGACCATGATGCAAGAGAGCACGATATACGGCAGCGGCATGACGAAGGACATGACGGTGAAGACGAGCCGCGGACCGAGCTCCGTGATGAGCGGACCCTTGAGCACGGACGCGAGCACGACGCCGAATGCCTTGTAGAAAGATGCGATGCTCTGCAGGTTTTGGGCCCCGGACACGACGTCCTTGCGCGCCTGCTCGGCGAGGACGGCGTCGATGATGACGTCGATGAAAGCATAGCCGACGGAGCGAAGGAGAAGCACGGCCAGGGCGAGCTCGTACGAGTGCACAATGTCTTTGAGCCCTAGAAGCGACGTGCAACCAAAGGCAAGACAGCCGCAGAGGACGTAAAAGGGCTTGCGGTGGTAGCCGCCAATGGACACCGTGTCTGTGATAAGACCCCAGAAAGGCTTGAGCGCCCAGGGAAGCATGAGCGACGTCGTGGTGAGCTGCGCTGAGGCCGGGCTCAAGTGGAACTCGTCCTTCAGCATGTAGTCCACGGCGAAGAGATCGATCGATATAAGGCCCGAGAGGAAGTTGGTACCACACAGCACGAACAGCGTGCGTAGGCCGTAGAGCTGGACAAGGTTGCGGAGCCATTGCATGCCGGTGCCGACGGGCCAGCAACCGTCGTGCGTCATCACTTCGTCGCGACCCTGACGACGACCTGACACAGCGAAAGATTCGGTCGGGAAATTGCCCCAAATTTCGTGTTTTTTCGGCATTTTATTTGGGACAAAGGGCTACGATTACACCGCTGGCGTAGCGACCCTGCGTAACACCGAGACGCGCATCGGTACACAGACGAGGCAACTTCAAGTCCATGCCGTCAGCCATCGTGTCGTCCCTGCGCCGCTGCTTCTAGGTGGACTTTGGTGGATTCATTTAGCCGCGGTGCATTGGTCCATTTTACCATCATTTTGTCCAATGGCATCATGCAGCGCAAATAGTGTGAGAATGGACCAAGAACGAACGCAGTGGCGCGTGATTGCCCAGGACCAATGGGCCCAGCCGCCCGACTTGAAAGCCTGGGGCTCTTCGGCCCTCGCGCACCGTCCACAGAACTTGGCTTTGCAACCCTTCGCACACATCCCACAATGTACACTATTTTATGTTTCCGGTATAATATGATACAGAATGGTATTCATTGATAGAGGTTTTGGCGAATTGGCCGCGTGGCGGCTGCGAGCAGAGTGCAAAAAATCCAACGATCATGGGCGCGTGGTTTTCGCGTCGGAAGCCCGAGGACGACGACGACGTCGAGGAAGAGCCGGAAGTGGGTAGGCGGCCAAGGCCCAAGACGGCCGCTTCTCACCTGCTTTCTCATTTACGTAGCCCTCACCAAGATCGACACGGGCGACCAGGCCGCGGTCAAGAACCTTTTTGATGACAACGTTGTCGAGTACTTGAAGGACGAAGCGAAGTTCAGCTTTAACTACAAGTATGACAACCTCAAGATGCTCACGATGGTCGTCGCGATTGCTTTCGCCATCGGAACCGTTTGGCACGAGACGCCGTTCCCTGAAGACTCCAACATCATCCTTGTGTGTGCCGGCGGGTAGGACGTCCTGAGCCCTTTTGAATCTTTGGACTCATGAAAGCACCAGGTTCTTCGTCTTGAACTCTCTCCTTACGGGCTATATCATGTTCATTGAGAAGGATATCATTGCCCGTGTCTTTCCCGTCAAGGTGCACTGACGTGAAGCAATGTTGATCATGACAGGGTCCATAGGAATCGCCCGAGGATTTCTTTTATGTCCGGACGCGCGTGCCGCAGTACAAGGACCACTACAACCTCACGTTCGAGTCGGGCTTGCACAAGAAGAAACTCGTGAAGGCTGAGCTCTACATCGGCACCTACTTTGACGAAGAAGGGTATTTCGACCAGCCAGCCTTCAAGAAGGCCGTCGCGGGTCTCGTCACCAAGTATACCAAGGCCAAGACCGAGTAAGCTAATCGATTCCCATATACATTACGCTCTGTCGCCACTCATGTGCTCGCGTCGGGATCTTTGTACGCGACCATCGTGTCGACACGATGAATCTGAGGAGACATCAGTAAAGACCATTCGCATGCGCGTACCTTGGTCGTGAATGAACGCAGACGCACTTGCATTGAGTTCTCGACGAAGCGTGGGTCGGACTCTTCCCACTCCTGAGGAATCGCGAGGTCCTTGTCCGTGTAGAGGAGCAAGTCGAACGTGCACGCCTCGTTGAGAAGGGGAAGGAAGGAGACGCTAGCCGTAATCTGGCGCATGATGGCCTGGATCTCACTCATGATTTCCCGCTCTTCCTTGGTTGACACTCGTTCCCTATCCACATCTCATGAGCAGTGACTGATGGGTCGCCACAGACCCATGCTGGTTAGGCGGCTCGGCAAAGACGTCAAACACCCAGCGCTCCAGAACTGTGTTGGAATCGACACCTGCGACAACCAGCACAAGCTTTTGCACGTGGCCCTCCATGAGCCATCCTGCACAATCATCATGTCAGTCCGCACATCTGTGCAGTCGTGGGTACCAGTGAGCTGATCAAGCACGGTCTTGAGGAAAGCTTTGAGCTTTTCATCGGCCGTGACCACCATGGCAAGACCATACTTGGAGACACGTGTGAAGCTTTCCGGCGGGTAAATGCCCCGCTGGTACAAGATACTGCATGCGCATGAGGCCCCGTTCGACGACCCCTGACTCACTTGTTGATACTGAACGCAAAGAATTCGGTCACAATGGCGGCCGAGCCCTTGAGAGTAATGGCCTTCTGCGTCTGTCCTTGCTCCTAACGCACGGAGTGCCATGAGCTGACGCCAGCTCGCGGCCCTGGCGCACGTACATGGCCCACCATCGTGGTCGCTCTCTGCCCGCAAAATGCTCCTTGGCAAAATCTCCGTGTGGTATCCGGACGACGAGGATCTTATACTGAGCGCAAGGTACTTTTTCGACCGGATAGTGAAATTTTGGCCAATCGCAGAATGCAGGTCCTTTGGATTACGGGGCGCCTCGTGGTTCGCATCTGATTGCGCCGAAGCTTCAGAAAGCTGTGTCCAACGGCCGCCAAAATCGAAAAGACATGTCGGCGGTATGCGACGGCGCCCGCGTCCAAGTCGCCACGCTTGAGGCACGCCTCTCGCAGCAGCGGCATTAGCACTGTGCATTACCCTCGGCGTGTGTTCGATATTGGACCCAAATTACCGCGGACTGGTCCTTTGACACGTGCAATGCACGGGCACAAAGACACCTCGCGATCGTCGACATCGTCTGTGTCCGCGGGCGAGCCTTGGGGCAGCTGATGCGGAGCTACTTTGTCGGTGAATCTCAGTATTTCGAAGAATTTACGGTCTTATTCTGCGATACCCGAAATTTATAAACACAACGATGTCCGCGCCGGACCAGCGCATCCTCTCGTAGTTGACGGGGGGGCGATGGCGCAACCAACGTCGTGCGTCAGCTTTCCGCATCCTCCGCAAGGAAACGCTCCCGCGGCTTCAACTCCGGCGGGCTCAGTCGTACCCTCGAAACGGATGCCTGTCGCGAGAGAACGACGGTGTCAAGCCGGTGAGCACATGCCGCGGCCGGTTGGTTCCGCAGACCGCTCGCCCCCGTCACGTTTTTGCCCCCGGTCCTCTGTCTACGCTGCTCACCAAATCAACGGAAAATAAAATTCCCAACGTCCCACGAGACACCACAATTTTGGCCCATTTCGCCCACCTTTTCTTGTGACGTTCGCCGGTGGTTTGTATTTTATTTCCGGTCACGCCGTGCCCCGAGCTCAGCCAATCAGAAGCCGCCGTTGGCGTGATGTCGAGTTTGCACCAATCGCAGGGCGAATAAAACATGCGTCGACCCGCCACAAGAAAGCAGGTGTGCACGGAAACCAGCTGGTGGGTGTTTAAAACACCCGCCGGATTTGCCTCAAAAGCTCATTTCCGAATTTCCTCCCTTCGAGAACAAGCAGACCATGTTGGAGTGCGAGACAATGACCCCGATGCCCACGGCCGATGACATCTTCGGCTTCGACAACCAGATCGAGATGCCCGAGCTGCCGGCTACACCGGAGACCTCGCCGCGCCAGCTCGTGCGCTCTAAGAGCTGGGGAAGCCTTGCCAACGCGGTGCGCTCGTCACCAAAGTTGCTGAACGTGCGCGCGCCCAAGGCACAGACCCACTGGCGCCGCAACCAGCCAGCGATCCTGCAGTGGGTGCCGCTTGATATCTCGGTCGCTGAGATCCGTATCGTACTTTTGCAAAAGAGCTCGCTCAGCAACACCCGGCAGTACACGATTGTCGCCGACCATGTTGAAAACAACGGCCTCTTCGTGCTGAAACACGTTCCTGCAACCCTGAGCAAAGACAAAGATTACTTCGTCCGCTTCATGTCCATGGACGGCAAGCTCTTCGTTGACAGCGAGACCTTTTCGATCGGAGAATAGGTTGGTCCGCCGTCCCATAAGTTATATATCTACCGACCATATTTAACCCTATATAAACACCATTGGAACCCAACAAAATTGCATTCCTCTTATCTCGCCTATGACCACGACTCGACCACATACCGCTTTTGACGAACCAAGGTCTTCATGAACTTCTCCGCGTCCTTCAACGACACTTGCCCTTCGCTTGCAACGATATCGCGGATCGCCTCGTACACATCCGTAGGCATGCGCTTTGCCGATCCCGCGACAAAGCAGTAGCCACCCTGGTCCATGTGAGTATCATCGCCCAAGCAAGTAACGGCGCGTACGTTGGCGAGGACGCGGAAGACGGTGGCCTTGGACGCCGCGAGCTTGGCTTGCACGTACAGCTTGTGGCCTTGGTCGCGCGAAAAGGCGACGTGAAGAGACGCGAGCGACCCGTTGGACACCATCAGGTTCCATTCGCTTTCGTAAAGAAAGTCCTACAAGCTACTTCAACAATCAGACCGCTCAAGGGGCGCAGTGGGACCTGGCTCGCGTGGCGGCACCCAAAGTACAAGTGGTTCTCGCCGCTGCCTGCCGACCGGTCCTGGAGCAGCGCTCGCATGACGGCGACGCCGGTGCCAGGCCCCACAAGCAGCACGTTGGCAGCCGGAGGCGGCGGCGCGAACAGACCCGACTTGAGCCATAGTGCCAGCGTCGTCCCGACCGGCAGATCGGCAAGGTAGGCCGAGCAGATCCCTCTCTTGGGGCGCTTGTAGGGCGTGAGGTAGCCGACGAGAGCGACGGTCAACTCGATCTAGAACGCGATGAGCACCATCTGGCGGCCGTGGCGAGACGGACGGTGTGCGGGTGGACGCGCGCAGCCGACGCAATCGAGTACGATCGGGGTTGCAGCCGCGGAATGAATTCCAATAGAAATTCCATGGGCACGTGGCACGATGGGAAGTCGTCGAGGACCTGTGGGGGCGTGAGTGGCGGCGGCAGCTGGTTGCACTTGCCTCGGCGTATGTTCGCTTCTCGCGGGTGCAGTAGTCGCTGAGCAGATCCGCACCGCCTGGCGACGCTAGCTCGAGTAGCTTTTCCCGTTCCTCGTCGTCGGCAGCAAAGAGCGAGAGCCGCTCGAAGAATGACCGGCGCGGGGTCCCGAAGACATCCAGGTACTTACGGAAGAGGTCGTCCACAGACACGGGTGATGGCACGTCCGCCAGCTGTCCGTCCACGCGCTCGATGCGCAGCTGCGTCCCACGCACGAGCCCGAAGCGGGCGATGCAAGCGTCGATTGCGGGGGTGTCGACGTTCTCGGGGTACAGCAACGCGATGTCCCCGGGCGCGTAGGCCACGGGCGAGGCCGACATGTCGAGTGCGAGGTGGCGTACGTCCTGCGACCAGTCGGCCGCCGTGAGCCGGGCGTTTGTCGTGACGGTAGCCATGAGGATCTTGCCGTTGTGGCCGGGGAGCACAGTCTTCGGCGGCGCGTAGAACGTGTGCGGCACCACGGGCTCGCCGGATTCTGCCGTCGACACGCGGTAGATTGGCGCAGTCATCTTTGGCGAGTCGTCGACGACGAAGCCCGCAGGAAGCCGAAAGGGTTCGGTGGCGAGTAATACGGCCCAGAGCTTCTCGAGCCACGGATTGAGCGCGCCATGGTATCCGAGCTCGTGCTGGTCATCGCCAAGACCGCGCTCAATGATTTCAGTAGCGCCCAGCTGCACCAAGCGCGC
>JNBR01000400.1:24332-65999 GCA_002081595.1 Achlya hypogyna
GACAACGTTATCATACTTGCCACTCGTGACTTCAAGAACCTGAAGGCGCCGCGCGACAGCGTTGTACTTGGCGTAGCTGGAGTCACCGAGGCCGAACACTGCAACGCGGACCGTGGCGAGCGAGTCGCTGGCCAAGCTCTTGCGCAGGAGGAACTTCCATGACTGCGTCATATTCTCGGGCGCCTCGCCATCGCCGCTGCTGGCGACCACAAAGACAACATGCTCCAAGCTCGGAAGAGAGGCGATGGGGAAATCGTCCAGAGGAGAGACGACTGACGGAACGTTGCGTGCGGTGGCCATGCGGCCGATCTGCTCGGCCACGTCTTGGGCCGTGCCCGTCGCGCTCCCGTACAACACGTGCAGCGCCGCCATCGGAGTGCTTGGTGTGCTGGCCATGGTCCGCCGCCGCTGATTGGTCGGATCCATCGGGCGTTTTGATTGGGCGTTTGCACGCGCCGGGCGGAGCTTCGCGAACAGGATTGCTGGCGCCGCCTTCGCTCCGAGGCCGACCGCATGGCGTCCGTCCACGTTCCGAGCCTGCGCTGCGACGCTCAGGAGGCCAGCCCGGCAAGCCCCTCCGCATGGCACCGGCGGTTGCATGTCCCCCGCAGGCGCATTTTGTTGCGGTTCGATGGATCGCGCCCGAAATGGCGTCAGCAGTGAGATGGCTGCGCACGCAAGGCGCGACCCTTGCCAGCAATCGCGCCGTAGCAGGCTTCCTACGAAGCCACGACTCATCGTTGCACATGATGACGCCTTGCCCCGAAAGGATGAGTGCCTCAACAGCGATCGACAGTGTGGGACCTAAACCGACAGTATCGTCCAGCACGACATGTGAACATCGAATAGAAACGAGCAAAGCTCGTTACTCAGCCGGTATTCCACTAACGTAGCTGTGATTATACGCGGAAATACAGCGACATTGACGGCCGGGGAGGTCGGTCGCACAACTGAGAATGCTTGTCATTCGAGTGAGTCCTGTGGAACTGAAGTGCCAACGGACGCCACGGCACGTTTGGTTCCAAGGGACTGTTCAGCCCCCCCAGTGGCGCATACTCTCTCTACACTTGTACTTCCCTTCCAGAGCACAACAACGTGATCCCAAGCCACTCGCGCATGGTTCAGGAGAGGTGTATGGAAGCATGCCATGACAGCGATGGATTGTGGGGTGCCTCAAGAGCCATCAAACAGAGGGCTTGCTAAACGAAGGGCCACACACGAAGATTGCTACATAGCGGAACGCACAATGGCGGAACAATGACGAAGCAAACGTAGCTCTCGGTATTGTAGCTGCTGCTGCCAATTAAACAAGCAGCAGTTTAACAACACCAGGGCAAGTTGTGTACGCTCATACCATCGAGCGGGCAGCTCATCGATGCAACACTGCCTGCCTGAGAGCAGTTCAAAAGCTGTTCACTCGGGCGCTCGAAGATACGATGCAAATTGGGTTGACGGCCTTCGGTCGTTTGCTGGTGCTTGCGGCTATGGTCGCTAGACAAAGAAACCATAGGATTCATCACTCAAGGACAGGGATTTCTCGATCCCTTTGGCCACCCCTGCCAAGCCCCCTCGTGCCCCCTATAGGTTGGACAATAATCGCAACCGTAAACCTGTGAGTGCACACGTACTGTGCGGGACGAAACATGTGCTGCAGACGCAGGCGCTCGCGGCGGCGACGACGACGCACAAACGAGCTTTCGTCGGCGCTGCATCGCGAGGATGAGCCGTCGAGCGCGTGAGTCATCGCCTCTGAGTCATTGACATCCAACCATGAGTCATCAGTGCTCGAACTATGTTATCAAGCAAGCCCAGCGGTCAATCCCCTCGCAGTTCCACCACTAACGCACAACACGTATGTCCCCGGACGACATGGCACAAAGCATTTTCAGCGGACTGCATTGGCACCAAGCTCAGGCACGGCGCATCTGATTGCAATCGCGCTACACTGATCGCGTTTCTCAACGGTGGCACGTCAACGTGGACACTGGCTTCCACTCCCAGGGCATTGACTCCCTACTTGTAAAGAGTTTCCCGTCTATTTGAATGCACGCGAGCTCCACGCACTCGTGCCCATCCCTAGCCACTGCTACTCTTCACTCTCTTTAGGGGCGCTTCTCTTCTCTAGGGCCGACCAGCCAAGTAGCACCGCTCCGATCTTCCCCGCTACTTGAACCAGCCCTCGACGCCACCGATGCCATTGCGCAAACTGGCAGCGCCTCATGCCGTTGGTGAGTTGAATCGTGAGGCCCTCCCCCAAGTTCAAGCTGACTCACCCAGCCGGACTCTACCCACCCTGTTGCTCACGCGCGTCACAACCAATGAAGCGCGACCGCCCTTAAAGCCAACCAAACAACCGCACACCCTTCAATCCCTTGCGCTTGGGAGCGGACAGGACAGTGGCGCGGACCTTGAAGATTCGTGCCGAATGACTCAGAAAGAAAGGCTGCGACTCCAGGGGTTAAACCGCCAGATCGTAAGGTCGGCGAGGCACTTGCATGGAGCGCTCCTCGCTTTGCTAACGGCAACATGTCCCATGCGAATACTCATTGTCATCCACGCCGATTGCGCCCTCACCTGCGGAGGTTTAAACCCGAATGACGCAGGTTTAAACCCGAATGTCCGGATCGAGCGGCGCTGTGATTGGCCAACGGCAGAGGAGGCAGTTCTGCCACATGCTGCGACGAGAGCGAGTCAGCCGGCGAGAGTTTTGAACAAGCGCCTTGCACCATGAGCAGCAGCGCCGCGGACGTCGAGGCCGAGAAGCGGCTCAAGCGCCGCGAGCAGTGGAAGATCAACCAACGCAACAGCCGCAACAAGCGCATCGACATGGCCCGGTCACTTGAGGCGCAAAACGAAGCACGGGCCAAGGAGAACGAGCGCCTGGAGGCTGTGCTTCGTTCCATGAGCGCCCAGAGCCTCGCTGTGCTCGAGCGCAACCCGATCAGCGGCATGTCGGCTGTACGGGTCATTGAAGAGTATTACCGCGTATTTTCCAACGGGTTTGCTACCAACAACCCGGAGCAGCAAACGCGACAGCGTAACTTTGTGCGCTCGATCATGACGGAGGAGACTTGCTTTATGGACACGCAAGGTGCAGAAAGCGTCCTCGAGCAATGGCGCCTCATGACATCATCGCACCACTCGCTACGGATCTTCCCTCTGAGCTGCGAGCTCATGAAAGAGGGTGATGGTGTGGTCGTTCGCGCCGTCTCCCGGTACTTGTGCCGCGTCTCACGCAAGACGCTCGCGACCTTATACCCACATGTACTCATCAACGAGCGCCTCGTTCAAGCCCTCATCGGTCTCGAGATCGATGCTATCGACACGGTGCACTCCTACTTTGATGACGATGGCCGCATCGTGCGACACGATGTCGTCATTGACTTTGTTTCACCGCTTCTTAAGCTTCTGGGAAACGTCGACGACGTGGCTTCCGTGCTCTCCGGTGCGCACCTCACCTCTATCGGCCTCTTTGACATTGAACGCAACCACGACTCTCCGCTCTTGCGCCCCCAGCCCTCCGAGCCCTTATCACCGCTCGCGATCGGTGAGCCATGCGCCAAGCGCCGACGCCGTGACAACGACCTGCACTTGCTCCTGTCAAACTGAGCGCCTGTATCTATGCCATGACAGTGTGTCGTGTTTTTAAGTATAATTAAGTTGTGCCTCCGATGCAGGGCGCCTCGTGCCCTGAGCGCGATCGCAGCCGCGGCGTCGCATCTCGCACTGCGACGACCTCACGATCGCGATCGCATCTTCGAATTTCGCAGATTTGATGGATGAAACGAGCAAAGCGCTTGATATTACTATCTAATCGGACGCTCTTGAAGTGCCGGTTAACTTACGTGTTATCCGTACGCGGCGTGGATCTGCCCGTACGCTCGCAAGATGCCAACGGCGGTAACTCGACGCCCACTTCGCCATTTGCTCCGATGACCCTCGCAACTTCCTTCAAAGGCCTTCTGCGCCGCCCCGATCTCATCCAGTCCCAGGGCTACATTGGCGGCCGCTGGCTCAATGCCATATCAGGTACAGACATGGCTCACGCCAAGACGCCAAGACATGAGTGTTCATGGAGCTCGCTAGGTCACACGTACACTGTCACGGACCCATCTTTGGACACGCCGCTGGGCCACGTGGCTGCGATGACGGCGGAGGACACGCATGTGGCCATTGCCGCTGCCGAAGCTGCGTTTCAGGACTGGAAGAAGACGACTCCCACGCACCGCGGCGCGATCTTGCAAAAATGGGACCGCTTGCTGCGCGAGAACGAGGCGGATCTCGGCATGATCATGGCCAAAGAGAGCGGTAAACCCATTGCTGAGGCCATCGGCGAGGTCTCGTACGCGGCCGACTACCTAAAGTTCTTTGGCCACGAGGCGTTGCGCTCCGAGGGCTTCATGATTCCGTCTCATGCTAACGGCCGGCGGATGATGGCCTTGCGCCAGCCGGTAGGCGTCTGCGGCATGATCACTCCTTGGAACTTTCCCATTGGCATGCTGGCTCGCAAGGTTGGCCCCGCGCTCGCCGCTGGCTGCACCGCGGTGGTCAAGCCGGCCGCAGCAACCCCGCTCTCGGCGCTTGCATTCGCGAAGCTCGGCGAAGAGGCTGGTGTGCCGGCCGGCGTCATGAACATTGTTCCAAGTCCGCACGAGTCGGCGGCTGAGATTGGCCGCACGCTCTGTGAGACGCCACAGGTGCGCAAGCTGACGTTCACGGGCTCGACGACCGTGGGCAAGCAGCTCACGAAACAATGCGCTGCAACGCTCAAGCGCGTGTCCATGGAGCTTGGTGGTCTTGCACCGTTCATCGTGTTTGATGACGCCGACATCCCCGCCGCCGTCGAGGGGCTCGTCCAGGGCAAGTTTCGCAACACGGGCCAGACCTGCGTGTGCCCGAACCGTGTGTACGTTCAGGCCGGCAGCTTCGACGCGTTCGCCGAACAGCTCGTCGCGCGCGTCGCTCAGCTCAAGCAGGGAATTGCCCACGAGCGTGGCTTTGACCTGGGTCCGCTCATCAACCCTGGCGCCGTCGACAAGGTACCCTGCTACCCCTCTCCAGGCCACCGAGGTCAACCGTTTTGCATAGCTCACCGGTGTCGTCGCCGAAGCGATCGCTCACGGCGCAAAGCCGCTGCTTGGCGCGACGCCTAGCGTTCTTGGCCCCGCCTACATGACGCCAACAGTTCTCACGGACGTGACTCCAGCCATGCGCGTTGCGCAGGAGGAGTGCTTTGGTCCTATCGTCGCGCTGCAGAAGTTCCACACGGAAGACGAGGTCGTCGCCGCCGCGAACGCCACGGAAATGGGACTCGCGGCCTACTGCTACACGAAGGACCTCGGCCGCGCCTGGCGCATGTCCGAAAACCTCGAAGCCGGCATGGTCGGCATCAACGTCGGCCTGATCTCGGCTGTGCAAGCGCCCTTTGGCGGCATCAAGCAGTCGGGCCTGGGTCGCGAGGGATCCATCGTCGGCATGGTGCGCTCGTTCACGAATTTATTCGTGTCTCATGGTGTGCTACCACGTAGGAAGACTACACGGAGCTCAAGTACGTTTGCATGGGCGGTCTCGCTTAGGTAGTTTGAACTCGGTCTAGTCAATACAGCAGTGCACGCCCACAGCTTTGGTCTCACGAGACGCCTTCTATCTGGTGGGGTTGTCCCACACCGACTCGCCTGTGCGGGTGTTGTACCAGTAGATGGCGCCGTTCTCATCCATCTGCTGCCACTCGGGGGCCTCCGCGGTTGCAGTCAGCGGCGGTGGTCTTGCCAACGCGTCTAGTTCGCGCCACCGGATCTCCTCGAAGATGCCGTCGGCCTTTTGCCACTCCTTGGCCTCAATGGCGTCGGCAAGCCAGGCATCATGCACCTCGCGGCCAGGGTACGCCACGCAGCCGCGATCCTCGGCTGCCTTGAGCTTCTCGCGGAGAGTCAGCGGCATGCGTTCGATGGCGTCGTCTTCTCGGGAGCTTCGCGGCGAGAGCGACCAGCGCGCCTCGCCCGTAACGGTGTTGAAGTAGTAGACGTAGCCGGTTTCGGCGTCCATGTGCTCCTCCCACGACGCGCCGATGTCGCGGGTCTTGCGGAAGGACCGCGCCGAGAGTGCGTCTTTGTCTTGGTGGTTGAACCACTCGGCGCCGGGCGACGGCGCTGGTTGCGTCACGGGCACCTCGAAATCATCGGGCTTGGTCCACCGGCACTCGGTCGTCAGGTTGTTGTAGTAGTACGGCAGCTGGTACTCGTCGTCGAAGCACTCGACCCACGCCGACCGCGGCGTCGCCCGCTTCACGAGGTTGTTGTCGCCGTCCACCTCGAACCCGTAGTAGTACTGCCACGCCATCGGCACTTCCTGTGCAGGCCAGGGGAGGCTCCCCGCAGCCCGCCGACCACTCGAGCGCGCACTGTGGGCGACAGCTGGCGGCAGCGACCAAGTTGCCTCGCCCGTTGTCGGGTTGAAGTAAAACGTGGTGTGCGTTGCGGGGTCGACGTGCTCCTCCCAGGCGCCAATGTCGCGCTGCTTCACCGCCCGCGCCGTGAGCTGCGTCTTGAGGTGGGCAAAGACCTCGCGGGCGCTTGGCGGCGTTGCTTCCGGTGGCTCCCATCGGTACTCGCGCGTGTCGCGGTTGAAGTAGTAAAAGGCGTTGGCGGCGTCGTCGCGGCACTGGTACCACGATGTGCCCTGGTACGGCGGCACGAAGGTGTCACCGAAGATACCCATGGCCAGCGGCCGCACGCGCCGCGTTTCCTGGCTCCACGCATTGTAGTAGTAAAGTTCATCGCGCACGGGGTCGAGTAGCTCGAGCCAGCGGTTGGAGCCCTCAGCGATGGCTGCGCGAACGCGGTAGCCTCGAAAAATGCGTTGCAGGGCCACCGCGCCCTTGCGCTGCGCGCGCACCTGCGTCTGCAACCGTGCGACGCGACCTGCGCGGGTCTTGCGCTCGACGCCTTCCGTGAGCGGCTGCAGCTCTCGCCGCGCAAAGCGCAGCTGTTTCTCGCTCTCGTTGAGCTCGGCAACCGCGATCTCGAGGTTGCGCGTCTCGACTGCCACAAGCATCCGCTTCTTCTGGAGCTGATCTGCGAGCTGTGCTTGCAAGTACCGCGTGAGGTATCGCTGCTTGGCGCCTGTTATGCGGGCCGAGTCGTGGAACTTGGACTTGATCGTCATGGTCTTTTCGAGCTCGCTCGTGAGAGCGACCTACGGCAGGGATGGGCGATCATTCGAACTGCGCACGGACCTCGTCGGCTGCGTCCGTCGCCAGCGTCGCCCGAAGCGTTGCCACGGACGCGCTGAGCTCGGCGACACTTTTTTTGAATTTGTCGATGCGGAGGTAGAGCGGTTTCGCCTGGCTCTCGAGCTTCCGCAGTTCGATGAGCACTTCCCGCCGCTCCCGCCCCTTGTAGCCCCGGAAAACTCGCTGGATTGTCCTGGCGCCGCGCTCGCGGCGCTCCTTCGCGAGCAGCACGCACTTCATGGCCGCGAGTAGCCCCCGGGAGAGGTACGCTCGGCACCGGCTCTGGATGACGCGCGCCGCCTTGTGTTCCCGGCGCCGCAGCTGCACAAGACCAAGCATAATAGCACCCAAGTGCTTCTCTCGCGTGCCGCGCCAGTGCTTCTGGATGCACACGACGGCACGGATCTTGGCCGCAACCGATTCCTCGGCGGCCGCGAGTTTGGCTTGCTTCCGTTTGTGGAACTTTCGGTACGACACCTGCATCTTGGTGGCGTTGCGGTGTTCATTTTCGAGGGCTTGGACAAAGAGGAGACGAGCTTGGTACGCGCGACGACCGCAGTGGCCGCGGTAGATGCGCTGGAGCATGGCAGCCGCGGCTTTCTCCTTTTCGCGCTGCACGCGGGCCGCCTCACGCATCTCGCGTAAAAGAGCGCAACTTCCCCGGCCCTTGTGGCCTCGATAGATCTGCTGGACCTTGATCGCCGCGAGATCAAGGAGAGCTGCGCGCCGCGCCTCGAACTGCACGTGCGCCAGTTGCCTGGCCCTGATCGCCGCCACTTGGCGCCGACCTTTGTGTCCGCGGTAGATCTACGCTGGTGACAATCATTCTGACGAGAGCCTCCCACCTTTTGGAAGATGACAGCGGCGGCTTCCTGGTCGTTGCGAATGCGAAGGAGACGCCGCGCCCGCCGGCACATGCGACGCACAAGGCACTGCCGATAGGCGCGCTGAATGACTCGCGCCTTCTCCAGCTGGAGCTTGTGCCGCTGCATTTGTTGATAGTGGCTCCGAGCGAGCCAGCCTCGAATGCGCGCTTGAATGCGGGGCAGCGTTGTGCGCTCAATGCGGCGGAGCTTGGCGCCATAGACCCCACCGCGTGCGAGGCAACCGCGCATGACCGCTTGGATGCGAATAGCGCACTTCTGCTCCCTGATGCGACGCTCTTTCTACGCGCTTCGTTCACCCATGCTTCCACTCCGCTCCTACTCGAAGCTGGAGCTCCATGGCATTCGGAAGCGGCTCAATGCCAAAGAAGTTGCTCGACCAGTCGACGAACTCGAGGCGCGCAACGAGCTAAGTTCACGTAGCCGCATTGCATCTCGTCGGCCGACACGCACCTCGTGCAAGTAGCGACGTCGAATGTGCGGGCAGTCGGTCATGTTGAGCGTGAATAACTTGGAGCACGAGGTGGTGATGGCATCGATGCCGGCCTCGGTGATGCGCGGGCAGTTGGCCGTGTACAGCGACGTGAGAGAGCCCAATGAGCTCCCCAGGGTGCGCAGCACCTACAACAAGCGTGAGCTGTGTCGGAGATGGGAGAATGGACCGTACTTTATCGTTGACGTGCTGGCAGTCAGACACGTTGAGGTGCTGCAACGCGTGGCAGTGCAGCGCGAGGGCGGCAATACCGCTGTTTGAAACGTTGGGGCTGCCGCTGACATCAAGCCAAACGAGGTCGCGGCAGCAGTCGGCGAGCACAACGAGGTCTTCGTTGCGCGTCTTGACGCAGCCCGCGAGCGATAGCCGCTGTAGCGCGCGACACTTCGTGGCGAGTTCTTGAATGGACACGCTGCTCACGTCGCGGCAGCCAGTGAGCTTGAGCGTGGAGAGGCGCGGGCAGCCCTTGGCAATGGCGCGCAGCCCCATGTCGCGGACGTGGCGGCAGCCGAAGAGATCGAGGTGCTTGAGGTTGCCGCACCACTTGCCGAGCTCCGTGAGCGCTTTGTCTCCGAATTCGCCCACGTGCTGGCACTCGGAGACATCGATATACGTGAGGCCCTTGCAGCACTGCGCGACCTTGGCAATGCCGACGTCCGTCACGTTTGGACAGCGCGCGAGAATGAAGGTCTCGATCATCCAGCACCCTGCGGCCAGCGTTGCAAGCGCCAAGTCGCCGAGCTGCCGGCAGTCGCTCAAGTCCACCGTCACGAGGCGGCACTTGTGCGCGAGTACACGCAGCCCGAGGTCCGTAATGCGCTCGCACTGGCTCATGTAGATGCCGGTGAGTGCCGGGCAGTGCTTTGCAACGGCCCTGTGGGTGGTGCTGAGCAGCGCAGGGAGGAACGAGTTACCAGAGACCAGCGTCTGTGACGTCGACGCAGTGGGAAATTCGAAGGGTCTTGAGACCCGGAAGCATCCGCGCGAGCTCTTGCACGTCGGCGTCCATGATTGCCTTTCCGCTGTCTATTGCGTGCTGATGCAAGTCGATCTCGGACCGAAAGGTGCCCATGTCGTCTGCTAGGAAGTTTTGCATGTACGACCGCATGCGCCTAGCAGCTGATCCATCGGCCTTGTCGCGCTGGGACGCCATACCGCGGGCTCTTGGATTGAGAAATGGACAGGGGCTGCAGCTGGGTTGCAGCGCTGGGAGAGCGAGGTCGCTTCTTGCCCCACGACGACGCTGGCGCAGTGTCCTTGATCGCCTCTCGTTGGGAGTCTTGCCAAACCTCAAGCGGCCGCCCAAGTGGCCTCGTGAAGAGGAGCGCTGAGTCTGGAAGCGGTGGCATCTTCTCGCGCGCCTCGTCCTCCATGTAGCTGGCGTCTTCAGGCTGTGGCCGTCGGACGGGCAGCGCTATCCGGGGAAGGCTTCGGTCCTCGTCCTCCTCGGACCGCCCCGGCATCGCGCCTCTTGGGATTTCGCGCGACCTCTGGAACATGATATCGAATTCCACAGACTTATCCAATCCCAAACGGCAAATTGGCACCGCCGGCGACCATGGTGGACATCAACATCATGGGTACGCTTTCTGTCGCTGCGAGCGCGTGCTGACGGCAGATATGCAGAGAAAGCGAGCTCGGGCGAGGTATTGCACGAGTTCGGCGCGCTCAACACGCTGCTCTTCGTCATCATCCTTGGCATGTGCATCGTCTGCGCGTACTTGATCAAGGAGTACCGGTTCTACTACCTCCCCGAGTCGGGCGCCGCCATGATCGTTGGCCTTATCGTTGGCGCATGGTACGTCGGTCTTCAATGAGCTTGGTGCGACGCTTGCATCGATAGTGCCCGGCTATTCTATCCTAGCCGCAAGGAAATGGAGTTCCTGCGCTTCAACGTGGGCAGCGAAAGTATCGAGCGAAGCTCATGATGGCTCGTAGAAACTACTCTTTTACTTCTTCTTACTCCCGCCCATCATCTTCGAAGCCGGGTATTCGCTTCATCGGGTAAGATGGCTACGTTCTCTGTGACTTATTCGCGAACACTAGAAAAACTTCTTCGACAACTTCAGGTGCGGTCCGCCACCCTACGAGCTCTTGCTCAGGGCTCGCATAGCACCATCCTGCTCTACGCGGTGCTGGGCACTATGGTTTCGACGTTCATTGTAGGCTTTTTAACGTTCTACGCGGGCCAGGTCTGCGCCCTTGCACGGACGGGACGGCTGACAATCGTGAGTAGCTGGGGTGGATCTCCATTGACACCACAAGTCCCCTCGAGGCGCTTCTCTTTGGTGCGCTCATTTCCGCGGTGGACCCTGTCGCAACGCTCTCGATTCTCGGCAACCCCGAGCTCAACCTCGACCCACTCCTGTACAGTCTCGTGTTTGGCGAAAGCGTGCTCAACGACGCCGTGTCGATCGTCCTTTTCAATACGTTTCTAAAGGTATACGCCTTGTAAATGGCCGCTGCTCATGCACACAGTTCTACGAGTCCGGCAACGAGTTCACGCCGATGGCGGTGGGCCTGCTGCTCATCGAGTTTTCGCTCATTTCCCTCGGCTCTGTTGCGTGCGGCTTCGTCACGGGGTGCGGCACCTCGTGGAGCTGCGGCACCGCTCATCTCCTCGACCAGGCTCGGCTGCTCGCTGCTCTGCAAGACAACCAACATGCGAAAGTACCCCAAATACGAGATCGCGATGCTTTTTCTCTTCGCGTACGGCTCATACTCGCTCGCCGAAGTCATGAAGCTCTCGGGGATCATGTCGCTCTTCTTTTGTGGCATCACCCTGGCCCACTACAACACATACAACCTCTCCAAGTCGTCTCAGGTGCGGTAGCGTAGCTCCAACAAGTGCTTACTCGGCTCGCAGGTGACGGCCGAGTCGATTTTCCAAAGCTTTGCCCTCGCGGCGGAGTTCTTCGTGTTTCTCTACATGGGCATGGGCATTTGCGTCGGCCAGTTCGGCGGCTGGGACGTCACCTTTATGGTGCTGGCGATCATCTTTTGCCTCGTCGCGCGCTTGTTCAACATCTTCCCGTTTAGCTGGATCGCCAACCTCGGGTGGGCGTCTTGCGCGCCTCTCGGGCCGCAATGACGCATCCTAGGCGAGCGCGGAAGATCCCCTTTCAGATGCAAGTGGTGCTCTGGTTCGCCGGTCTTCGCGGGGCCATTGCATTCGCATTGTCGCAGTACGAAGAAACATCTTGCATCGAATGCTCATGGCGGTGTCAGGGATATGCCTGGTGCCAATCGAGAGGTGTACACGACGACGACGCTCTCAGGTACCTGTCGCCCAGGTGAATGCATTTGACGTGGTGTAGTTGTGATCTTCACGACGATTGTCTGCGGTGGATTGACTGAGCCTCTGCTCAAGCAAACGAAGCTCAAGGCACGCTGGACATTGCCAACACCTGCTCATGCGGCGTAGAAGGACGACGATGAAGACGACGACGACGAGGCCCTCGAACGTGACGACGACGAGTGCGGCCTCTTGTCGGCCAGTGAGGTAGACCGCTTTTCTAACAAAGATGCAACCTTAACGCAGGTGTCCGACCACACTGACGAGCCTGCAGTCGCGCCGATCCAAGTCCCTCGCCGGCGCCAATCCTCCAATGAATATGTGTCCTCTCCGAGCTATCTGGGCTCCTTCTGGAGCAACGTATTGCCACGAGGTCCGAGTGCGAGCTTTATGCTTTGTAGGTCGACGAGAAGTACCTCAAACCAGTCTTTGGTGGCCAAGTGCGCCGGACGCTTGTACGCCTTTATGCTGCGATGCCCTCTCATGCTCGAGTAGATGGACGCGGTGCCGCACGACGAGTAAGGAATGCATTGCTTATGTTTCGCTATGGGACGCTCGCCTTTTTTAACTGGGCCCCCTGCTGGATTTGAGCGAGCAAATTGGCTCGCGCGGTCGTTGGTGGCGGTGCCTCCGACACCGCATCGGAGTTGGTAGCCGTGAGTAGGACAGGCGGCGGTGGCGCCTTTGCGGGTGTCGCCGACACCGATGGGGTTACACCGCGATCGATTGCGTCCGCTGTACGAGTGTCTTCCTCCTTGGCCCGCGACTTCTTTTTCGCCTCCTTCAGTGCTTTCGGTGCCTGCGGTGCTTTTGATGGAAGCTCGTCCTGGGGCGTCTCAGCCAGTTGCTGAGCGGTTGGCTTGGGCTTGGGCTTTGCCTACGCGCGAGTCACGAGAGTGCTTCGAGCGTGCAGCGCTACGTTGCTTCTGGTGTGCTTTCGAGCTTCCTTTTGGGTCAGAAGCGTGTCCTAGCACTGACGTTGGCTTTGCCTCCCTGGAACTCTACCTCTTTGCAACAGTGTTGGTCGAACGCGACAAAATTCTACCCAATCCAACAGTGTACGACAGGCAATAGGTACTTGCCTTCAACGTAGCGTCACTCGAAGGCGTCAAGAACGCCACGACATCTTGCAGCGCGATGACCTTGCTGCGTCATGAACAAGGAACAATGAAGCTAGTACCTTGGTGATGTAGGCGTCTAAGCCTAGGCGGCGTTGCGCGAGGAAGTCTGAGTCCAATTGATGCCGGAGCAGCGTCCGTAGCGCTTCGCGCTTGCATGGAAGAAACGCGATTGTGTGCATGCGGGGCCCCAGAGACGCGCGCAATGCCGAGTCGAGCGCCGCGAAGTGCGAAAACCGGTGCCACACCGCCCATTCGATTGACATTTTTCGCGCGTACGCAACGTTGAAGAAGCGGCACGAGCACAGGAGCTTGTACTCCTATTCATTACTGAAGCTCTCGCGCGCCTGGCCGTCCCACGGCTTTGTTACCGTCGACGCGGACCTCGGCTACGCGCGCCAAAAACGTGAAGTCGTCGCTCGAGTCGACCTTGGTAAACACCACTGGAAGTGGGCCCTCCTGGGCAGTGCGGAGTAGGGCCGAGCTCCACGCTTTTTTGCCTGCTGCATCGCGAACGTCAAGGTAGACGATGAAAGATGCGCCGTGCACGACGATGCAGTACGCTACTGCGTCGGCATCGATACCGTAGCTCGTCGTCCCGGGAATGGGTGTGGAGACGTCGGCTCCTTGCAACGGTAGCGACCATTTCGTCTCGCTTTGGGTTGCATCCTGGGTGAGGTCAGGATAGCGACCTCACAGACGATCGTACGCGGAAGCAGATGAGCTGGCCTGTGACGTCGTCGAGCTTTACGAAGCCCCGGTGCCAAGCACGGTCGACCGAGCGCGTCGTTGCCACATCAAGTTCCCCTTCCATTTCGTTTCGAAACAGCCCCGTTCCATCTCAGGCGTTGGCTTCCAAGGAACACCGAAGGAGAGGTCTCCGAGGACGCTTCTCTACGCCTCCAAGTCTCCGCGTCGTTTGGCTCAAAGAAGCGGCAAAGCTCCGAGAGCCGCTGATCTACCTCTCGGCCGACGATGGTGTGTGACAGCATGAGCTGACGCTGTGAGGGACGCGGGTCATGTCCAAGCCGTGACCGGAGCTGTGATGCGTCAACTGATTTCCTTGACCTCGGACATCCAACTTCAACTTGGTGAGAGGTCTTTACTGCGCCGACGTCCGCTCCCTTACAAAAAGCAAGATATCGGACGAATTGCACAAGATCTTGAACCGGGTCGTCTTTGTCACCTTGAATTTCACATTGAAGCTCAAGCCGTTGCGAACCTTCGAGGCAGACTGGAGCAAGATCAAAAAGGAATTACCTTCGATGGCGACCGACACCAACGATGTGGTCGCATGTGCCTCACAGATTGCCACACTCACACGCAAATTTCTTGTTTCAAGCTGGAAGAGCGCCTTCTGGGCACTCGACGACACGAAGCTCACCACCGGTGCAAACCGCGAGGACGTCAAGTGCAGACGAGGGATCAAGGTCTACACTGTGGTGCGGGGCGCCAAATGGACTGAGAAGCCCCTCGGAATCATGATCGACACTGTGGAAGTCGGTCGAATATATGGTTGCCTGCCGACCAAGTCGCTATGGGCTATGTGGGTGCACGCTTTTTTGCTCTTGGGATTGAAACATGGCACCCATCGAAGCATCTCGGGCATTGCGTCTTCCAGCCTCCATGAAGACGCGGCGCAGAGATCCCGCCGGGTTTCATTCACGGAGCAAATTCGTGTTCGAGAAATTCCTACTTTGACCGACGAAGAAGTTTACGACCTATTTTACAACGAATCGGAGCTACTGGCTTTCCAGTACAGGGCATCGTTGCTGCGACCTGGCTTCAGTGGCCTACATTTTTGATGTTCACAAGACGAGTTTCGCATGACAATGTGTTGTTTATAATATTAAAGTGCGCTCATGTTACAATGCCACTATGTAGTATTTTCTCTCTCTAAGACCTGAACGATGGCAATGCCCAAGTCTTCGCCTGGTGAAATACGTTGTGGTTAGCTTGCTACCCACCAGTTTGGAGCGACCTTGCGCGGAAATCAGACATACGTATATAACTTCTGAGTCATTGTATGTCGTAGCGACGGAGGTGAGAAGGGATCACAGGAGCTTATTATTCGAGCATCCTTGACTGTCACCACTTCAGGGTCGATGCGGTGTCGATGGCGTGAACGTTCAAGGTCTCACATAAATATCGGTTAGCAGAATCCCAACGAAGTCTCGAGCTTGAGCAAGCGCAAGGTTGTCTACCGAGGACTAAGGCACCACCATTGTGCGATTCATCATGGAGTTTGATGGATGCGTACTGCACAGGATTTTCAGGAGCGCCTGCAGCCTGAGCTGGAGCAATGACGTTTTATATGGCGCTCAGTTAACTTGAGACATCATACTTGTTTTAGATTTTGTTTGGCCACGTCCGAACGCTGCGTCGACTTATGCTCGCTGACGCTTTCTTGTAGAACGTGTACCACAGCGTGAGCAGCGTCTGTGCCATCTTGTGTGTAAGCGACCTTGCTAGGAGCTGGGAGCAAAATGACAAGATGCTGTGACCAATGCTCTTTGCCTCCCAATTACGAGCCAAGTATTTGACCAATGGATGAGTCCAAATTCCCAGCTGGCCAATAGAAGTGCTCATTCATGTATATATGTACTAGTTTTAGCCAATCATTAGGAAGTATTTCTCATCGTTCGAACAAAGCGCAAAAAATGAACAGAAAATGAGATAGCAGGCACTTACTTGCGCTTCCTTCTGTTAATTTAAATCAAGGCACTCGAACCAGCCCCATAGGCAAAGCTGCAAGCGATGGAAAAGCAAGGAAATCATGTCGAATACAGACTAAGACTCATTATTATCATATGCAACGCGTTTACGCGTTGCGAGTTCGGAGTGGATCTAGGACTTCATAATGCTGCGTGGTCTGGGCTCAAGGAAAACCGTGACTTGCCAGCGATAGGAAATTCAAGGTCGTTGGCTTGCGTTGTGATCCACTTTTTTCTCGAACTCCGTATTGCTATTTCACAACTAAATCGTTCTGCAACAACCTTGGGAATGCTTGTCCCGTTCTTTTAATTGCCGAGTTCACATCAGTCCGCAGTCCGCGTACCTGAAATAACGTGCTGCGCTCTTCCAGTTTCTAGGTGTACAGCCAATCCAAATACAGCGCTGAGCGCAACACATCAGCTTTGACACAAGGGAAACGATTGTCGGACATTCCCATGGCAACTGTTATCCTGGTGCTGCTTGAAGTGAGAGATGTGCAGCTGATCACCAGAGCCTTTTGAAGGTAACAGGGCGCCAAATAACCTTTTGCTCTCGTCACATGCACTCGTCGCAAATTCCTAACGGACACTGCCCGTCAAGAATCAGAGCGCTTGACAGCATTGTGCACTGTGACATGCTTCCTGGAACATCACTAATCCGTTGCATAATTTTCTACATTTAGTTTTAATTTGAAAATATTTTTAAATACATTTAGCTATTTACAATAGTTGAATAATTTAAAGAGAATGTCATGAATAAAAAGATAAGAGAATCCGTCTTCTCTACGGTATTGATATTCTTGTATCCACCACGAAGTTTCCAACGGTGGACCATATCGAGACCATACGGGATGCATGATCAATTTGGCATTTCCTCCGTCTCGATCAGTCAGCCGGCCACCAGTCACCAACAAGCAACACGATGACGGAGGAAATATTTTGCGAATCCACACTCGTGGCCAAGACGCGGAAGTTTGTCATTTCAGCCTGGACGACTCGCTTTTGGCGTCTTCGGGGTACGGCACTTGTCGTTGGAGCTTCCAAAGATGACGTCGACTGCTTCCACCATGTCAAGAGGTACACTGTCATCCATGGCGCCAAGTGGGATGAAAAAGAATACGGCTTTCGCATCGCGACCAAAGAAGCTGGGTGGTTGTTTGCTCGTGCGGCGTCGAAGACTGATTGGGCTACATGGGTCCATGCCCTCCTACGCCTTGGCTTGAACAAGCGCACAACCCCATGCGTTTCTGACTCAGCGACAATGAGTTGCGACGAAGAAGGCAAAAGTACGATGAACAGTCCTCGTCAAGTGTCTTTCGCGAAATGTGTTCGGGTTCGCGAGATTTCCACCGTCGCCCAAGACGAGGTCGAGAAATTGTACTACACCGAGTCGGAAATTGAATCGTTTCGCACCATGGCTGACATGATGCAGCAGTTCACGTTGATACGAGCGTAATATGGAATCCGTTGAAGTGACGGATGATATGAAATATCCTCTGTCCGTGGTTGTCGATATTTGCACGCACTCAAGTACACCCCCCGCAAACCAATAATAAGTATTTGCTATTTTTTTGCCTTTCCTGCAGCAAGGGGACGCCCTGCAATTGCCGCAACGGCTTGCGGCTGTAAAGGCCAACAGATTTTCTTGGAGTACAATTGGTTCACTCGTAGAGCATTGGTAAAGTTGTGTTTTTGTCAGAATGCCTCGGCACGTGAAATCTCCGAGTCTTCGTGTGCGATGATATTTAAGTTTCGACTTTGCATAACACTCGGCCTCCAAAATTGTTAGCTTTAAAACTACAGTGTATTCGTCATTGGTGTATTTGCTTTCGCCTTTTCTTGGCTCGGAGTATCATGATGGTGTTGCCGAGCGACAAGCGCCAAACGCATCACCCAAATTTGCGCATGATGGAGCAGCTGCGAGTCACTCTAAGAACAACGCATTAGAAGGCGGTAGGCGTTCTCGGGACACTTGTGAGTTTTCGTATCGATGCACTGCAGTCCTGGATTAGTTTGGTTAAACAAGTTCCGTGTGCCAGTTGAAATCCTTGCGCCTGTTCCTCTTTGGCAAGCTCGTTTTCAACCAGATTGCATTTAAGTTTTGGTATTTTTATGTCACGAGCACCTCTGTCCGGAAATGGCACGTTCGCTGCGCGATCGCGAATTGCTTTAAATGTTAAATTTTCATTCTATGACTTAAGCGTGTCTGAGGAACGGCATTGCTAGTCTCGAATTACGCATTCGAACTCTTCTTGACCAAGACAACGCGACACACGTTTATATATATATATGACCAATACGCAGTTACTTGCCTTGCGGTATTGATAGGTGGAGCCAAAGAACTGATGGCACAATGCAGCTATATATACACCGCCAGGGTACGTGAGTTTAGTTTCCTGCTCACAAATCTGCAGTCGCGAATGCTGTCACTAGCAAGCCGAGTTCACATCCGTCCGACTTCCGTTCGCAAGTCCGACCGCGGACGAGCCGCAAGCCTGAAGTTCCTGTGAAAAATCGTGAAAAAAGCGCGGCAAAGCGTTTGTTCCAAGGATCTTTTTGTGAGCCTCCTTGAACTTCCTCAGTTATTTAAAATGCATTTTTTTATACCTCGCAATCGACGCCATCATACAAATTTCTTGTACACGATGCATAAAAAGGTACGGTGGGCCTTCAAATTAATTTGGTTGTTCTCGCTGGATCTCAAAGCAGATGTAATTTAATATTTCTCCTGAGCGAAATGCCTTTGAAATTGTATGCCGAGCCTTCGAACAAGAAAAATCTGTGCCTGAAAGGTGTTGATTGCGAGAATTAAAATTGGGTACAGAATCTCGTTGGTCTCCCAACATCGCCCAGTCGATATCAGTGCATGACCCGCGAGCATGAAGGGCAATGCCATCCTGTGCGCGTCCATGGTCGACGTCAAGGCAAAGAAGTGTATGGTCTCCTACTGGAAGGGACGGTTCTGGGCGCTTCGCAATGGTGAGCTACTCGAGGCCGCGACGCAGCATGACGTCGAGCGCCATCACAAAGTCAAACGCTACACCGTGCTTCGCGGCGGCAAATGGGACGAACGGCCGTACGGCATCAAGCTCGAGACGAAAGAGAGCGGGTGGATCTATGCCAACATCGCGATGAAGGCCACATGGGCTATGTGGGTCCACGGTTTCCTCCTCCTCGATCTCTACTACAGCAGCAGTGGCAGCGTGTCGTCACGGGACGCATCGTGCCCGTCTGAAGACGACATTGAATGCACTCCAGGCACATCATCACGCCGCGTGGCCTTCTCCGGCCAAGTCCGAGTACGCAAGATCCCCGCGCTCACGGACGAAGAGGCCTTGGAACTCTTCTACACCAAGTCCGAAATGGAATCCTTCAAGGGCAGTGTGACGACGCTAAAGAGCTTCGCTGTCGTCATGGTATAACTCATTTATTAATCCGCTATGTATACCTCTATGGCGGCAACTCTTCCCAGCTCAAAAGATTCTTTCTCCGAGAACGAGGACAGGCGACGACAGAAGGAATCGATGGAGCTAGCTTCGTCCGTCGATAGTGCCTTAGCCCCGACGCTCTCTAGTTCCCTTCTCGACTGCTCGAGCGATGCACAAGCGGCTCCGTCAGGGCGGAACGTTGTCAAGGTTCCCTTGCCTGATGGGCACACAATAACACTATTAAGGTCGAATCGGATTGTTATAATAGTATGTATAACCAAGGATGGTGTTAAAGTGGATTTCGTTTCGGCGACCAGAGGATGGAGGAAGGCCGCGTCCACTTCGAAGACCAGCCGCAGCGCCATGCGGCGATCCTCGAGGCCTTGGATCACGTTGAGAATGTAATCTTCTCAAGTTTTTCCTTGTGATGTTTATCATCTTCTCGTAGCAACTCGTGCTTGCGGTTCAAACGGCCGGAAGCGCTATGGAGCACATGGCTGCGATTACAACTGAAGGCCGAGATGCCGAGTTCCTTCGCACGTCTACCGAGTTCCTCCAGCTTGTGCGGAGTATTCATGCCGAACTCGCCAAGCACGCACATCTGGTGCAGGACTATCGAAGCTATGGACGCAGTACGTACGGCGTCGAGAAGGACGCCGATCTCGCACGGAAGAAGGTCAAGATGATCCTAACGACTCTGCGGGACCTTCGACGGTATACAGACGAGCACATTACCGAATAAATTCCATTACGATGTTAAGCGATAATGGCGGAAGTGTTCGTGCAGCTTTTGCACGTAGAAATGGTCATCGTGGCGTGGGACGTGCGTGCTGTCGCCGTCGTCAAGCAAATCGTCCTCAAAGACGGGCTAAAGAATCGTCTCAATGCCCTCGGCATCAAGCTCACGAGAGACTTACGTCTTGTGCGACGTCGGCAATGGCTTCTTCAACTTGAACCTCGAGTGCACGTAGCTCGGCGTCGAGGCTTCCGGGCTCGGCGTCATCATCGTTGCGACGAATTGGCCACCCGAGGCGATAGAGGTGCCGCCAAATCTTTTTCCGATGCGCCGAATCGCCCATGAGCAGGTCCATGCAGTCGCTGAACTCATGCTCGTCCGCAGGTGACATGATGTCCGTCGCTTTTGCAGCTAGCGCTTCTCGCACGAACTCGGAGGTTCGAACGCAGGACGAGCCGATCGCGCAGTACGGGTCCTACGGCCCTGCGTCGTATGCTCTCAGCGTCTGATCCAAGGCACCTCGACGACCGCGCGCGCTGTCATAAGCAGCAGCGTAAACCAGGCGGCGTGCCACTTTAACGAGCCTTCGTTGGAGACGAGAATGACGTAGATCAAGATGTCCACGGCGCCGAGCTGGATCTATAAAGTGTTCAATTCCTTTCGGTGTGCATAAAGGCGCACAGCGAGGTCGGCAATGCTTGGGCATTCGAAGATGATGCTGTCGAGGCAGCGGCAGAGCCGCATCACGGGCGACTTGAGGTGCACAAAGCACTCGACTTCGACAAGTTCCTCGGCGCTTCGAGGCACGTTGTGTTCCCTATCTTGCACGTCGTAGGGCCACCGACCCGCCAGCAGTGTACTTCACAACGGCGCACTCTCGAAACCAGTTGAGCATGGCTGTGCAGAGTGGCGCCTAGAGCCCGGTCAGCATCGAGACAGCTACGGCGGGCACATGAAGCGACGGGTTTTCCAGCACAATGTGGATGAGCTCGAGCGCTTCGTACTGCACGCGGTAGTTTTGGTGGTGCAGCAGCGCCATCGCCACGGCAATCGAGTTATCGACTTGCAGCTTGCAGAAGCGCGCGTCAAAGTACGGCGACTTCTTGGAAATAAGTTCCCGTAAGATCTACTCAAGAGCGACCGGGCCGAGGGCTCCAAAAGGCTTCGAACCTGCGACCCCATGCACTTGACGCTGTCGATCTTTTGGTCGATGAGGTGGGCGAGCACAGCATACGTTGTAGACGTCGACCGCGGGTTGCCCGTGCTCTGTTCGATCAGCAGGCTTCGGCACGCCAGCCAGAGCGGCGTCTCACACGTCGCATGGCCTAGCGCCACCTCAGCTGCGCCGCCACAGCCGGCACTACCTTTGGCGATGCAGCACGAGATGACACTCATCTCGATGCCGCACGAGCTCATGTATTCCTTGTAGGTGCGTCCCGACCGGCCGATGTGCTGGAAGAGCTGGATCACTGCGATGCAGTCTGCGTCGAGGGTCACGTGGCTTGGGAACGCGAGGACATAAAGCAGGATGCGGACACCGTCCATCTACGCGCCGACATCACACGGTCGACAGCTCAAGCGCCCTACGTCGATGAAGTCCTGCAGCAGCTCGTGGTTCGCGTGCAGGAACACCCGGACGGCCTGGAGGTGCTGCGTGAGCGCAAAACCATCCGCGCAGCTCAGGCGCAGCCACGACAGGACGCGCGATAGGTACAGCGTCGAGGTCGTCCCGAAGTCCCGCTCCAGGTCCACCGTCGAGTCTAAGGCGCCAGGTGCAGTGTACTTTACAACGAACGCTTCAAGCAGTCCCTTGCGTTGCTGTTTGGTGGCTATGACCCACGGAGCTAAGCATTCGCATTTCCAGCACCAGCGCACCTTCATCCCAGAGCTTCAACATGCGATCTTGAAGGGACGCGAGCTACTGCAAAGTGCACAAAAGGAATTACTTTGTTACGGTTCCGGAGCTATCTACCACACGATGCACTTCTTCGTGGGATTCATGGGGGAGCCCGCGGGGCACTGGAAGGCCGTAGCGAACGCCTCCGAGTTGTACAGAGGACCGTGCACACGCCACTTGCCGGGCGAATGGGGGTCTGTGTTGAGCAACAGCGTCGCCGAGGCGTCGGAGCGCTTCTCGCACCAGCCCTGGGCGAAAGCGGTGAAGTAGAGCTTGTCGTCGTCGTAGTCGTAGGCGGCGATGGACGGATCGGCCAGTTTGGCGCGGTGGTACGCAAGATAGGCAAGCTTGAGGCCGCCGTTGTCGGCGATGTTCTCGCCGAGCGTGAGCTCACCGTTAAGGTTGCCAAGCAGCGTCTTGCCGTCAAGTCCGACGACGGGGAACGTCGAGTACTGGTCCGCGAGGCACTTGGCGTTTTTTTGGAACGTCGCCTTCACAGCAGGCGACCACCAGTCGGCGAGCTGGCCTTCAGGGTCGAAGTTACGCCCCTCGTCGTCAAAGCCGTGGGTGAGTTCGTGGCCCATGACCATGCCGATGCGCGCGTAGTTGACGACGGCGGGGAAGGCCTTGGCGTTGTAGAACGGCGGCTGCAGGATGGCCGCGGGGAAGACGATCTTATTGGCGGTCGGGTCGTTGTAGGCGTTCACCGTGAAGGCATCCATACCCCACGCCTTGTCGTCGACCGGCTTGCCGATCGTCGCGAGGGACTTGGCAGTGGACCACTGGTCGAGGCGGACGACGTTGCCGTAAAAGTCCTGGGCGCTGACGTTGAAGGGAAGCGCCGTGACGTTGTCAGGGCCGCCGATAAAGTTGCCAATCTTGGCGACCTTTTCGAGGCCGATGCTGCGCGTGGGCACGTCAAGCCACTGGTCCTCGTTGAGGACGACCACCATGGACGCTTCGATTTGCTTGATGAGTTCCTGCGCAGATGCCTTGGTCGTCGCATCAAACACCTTGTCCATAAAGAGCGCGCCGAGCTGCTCGCCGAGATACGACTGCACGAGGTTGTTGCAGAACTTGGTGCGGTCCTGCTTGAGCGGGAGGCCCTGCAGCACGGCGCCAAACTTGTGCGCGGCATCACGGAAGTACTCGCCGAGGAGCGTGCTCTGGCTGCTCACAAGGTGGAAGCTCAGGTACTTTTTGAGCGTCGCGAGGTCTGTGGTGGACAGCAGCTTTGTCTGCGCGGCGAAGAACGTCGGCGTTGACACAAGCACGGGCACGTCGCTCTTGAGCAGCTCCGGGCGTACACCGCGGAAGAAGGCGGCGACGTAGGGGTACTTGGCGCTGATTTCAGCCATCGAGAACTTGTTGTAGGTCGCCCAGGGGTCGCGCAGGTCGGCGTTGGGGAGCGAGATGTTAGCGAGCTGCGTCTCGAAGCCAAGAAGAGTTTCGGTGAAGTTGGCGGCGCTCGCAGGGGCAAAGGCCGGGACTTTGGTGAAAGCTCCGACAAAGTCGGCGAGGATGCCCGAAAACTGGTCCTGAGCCGCGTAGTACTCGATGGACGGCAGTGTCAGGCCTCCCTGGGAGATCTGCACAACATTGACGGACGTGTTCTTTGGGTCGGGCCCGATGCCGAGGTCGAAGAACGACGTGGTCGACGACTCGACGAAGAGCTTGCCGGCAAACTCGAGGATGGCGTCCACGGATGTGAGGCTCGCGAGCGTCTTGAGCTGTGCCGAGACAGCGGCGACAGCGACTGGATCGACATCCTTACCAGCGAGGCACGCCGTGAAGAAGTCGTCGATGACCGGGGGCTTGCTCGCCATGATTTCGGCAATGATGCGCTCGTTGTCTTTGGTCACGACACTGAACGACGTGTCTTCGCGGTTTTCCGTCTCGGAGATCGTAGCGGTCTTAAGCCAACCGCCACAAGCGTACTGGTAGAAGTTGTCGCACGGATCCACGCTCGTGTCCATCATGGCTTGCATTTGCTCGAAGAACGCTGCGTAGTTGCCCGTCACGTTCACGGGTGCCGCCGTGGTCGCGGGCACCGTAGTCGGGAACGTAATATCTTCCGGGTGCGTCGGGACAGGGGTTGCGGGCGGCAGCGTCGTGGCAGGGCTAGACTGCGAAGCCGAGCTCGACGAGTCCGAACCCTTGGCCGTCGCCAAGTAGATGATGGCCGCGGTGGCGAGCGCACCGCCAACGGCGGCGTACTTGGGCCACTGGCGGGCAGGCGCGGACGCCGTCTCGCCCGTGAGCAGCGACGACTGCTCGTTCTGGATGTTGGTCGACATGGGCCCCGGACGTCCAAATGCAAAGTGAACTTTCGCAAATCAGTCGCGGCCACCAGATGGCGCCAATCACGTGCTCCGATTGTCCATCGGCAGCCGCCCATTGGCCACAAGCCGGGATCTTTCACCTGAGGCCCCAGCCACATGAAATATTTTGAAGCTTTGCGCGTCAATCAACTTTTTTGTATGCAATATAAATGGTCCCGTCTGGAAATTATCAGGTTGCCAGAACTGAACCGAGGCTGGCGCCAGACGACCAGCGGCTCCAGATCGCGAAATGCCGCTGGTCGCCAGCAAAGGGGCAGCCAGAGCCCAAGCTCGGCTAGAATCGGTGGACTCGAGCGATGACTGGAGTGGCACCGACGCCGTTGCCTTCGAGGGCAACGTTTGCGACGTCCAACAGCGCTGCAGACAGGCGGGAAATGGACCGACCTATCACATCGCGCGATTGGACTGGCGTGGCAGTGGTAAATTGCAATCTTACCAACGACACTCAACCTCGCAGGCTCGGCCGCCGGGCTCTCGCGTGAAAGCTTACAGTAGTCGCCAGAGTGCGTGCCCAAGGGCATTTGCTGCCCGAGGCCTTTCGCCACCAAGGCTTTAGGTTACGGTATATTGAAGTACAATCGGTAGGTACCACCGTCCAATTTGGTTGTTGTCGTCTGACCTAGTGAATATGCGCTGAACACCCATGGAACCAGGGATGGCGACGTGACGGCATCGCGCAGTTCGGTGTAAACATCTCGACTTCCACGTGACGATTCCGCTGTGTGTTTGAGCCCATGTTTTGTTGTCCTGAATGATGCGCCCTTGAAAGAAAAAGCGGATATCATGAGTGATGAAGGTGCCAAGCTTCCATTACAGTGTGCCTGGCATTTTACGTCTCGTACTGTGGTTGATTTCCATGACACCTTAGTTGAGCTGCCTTGTGATCCGAACGAGCTCTCAGTGGCATGCACTAAATGCAATGGTTTAGTTTAAATCAATAATAGCGCTTGACTCATCGACAGCAGTTGCTGCCGCTGTCGTTTCCTGATGTGTGCTGCCTTCGGAGATCCTTTCGAACACCTGTGATGCCCGTTCGTTTCGGGCGTTGGCTCGATGCAATGCATTGTTCGTTCTGCTCATCGCCCACGATGCCACACCTTCGTGCTCTGTCAGCGCCAACCACGGATGCATTCACCGCTTACTTTGCCCAGTCGACGGCGATGATCGATACGAGGGTAGACCCATGCGACGACTTCTACGCCTATGCTTGTGGTGGGTGGCTGCAGGCGACAGACATTCCTGCCACCGAGAGCTCAATCTCCAGCTCGTTCAGCGTCGTTAAAATTGCCGCAGACAAGGCAATCGCTGATATTATCGCCAGTCAACAACCACCGGGCATCTATGAGCTATTCGAGTCGTGTCTGGCTCAAGGGGACTTAGACACAGGTGCCGTCGCGGCCGTGCTCGACCAGATGTCCGTTGTCGCCCTCAGCGACTGCTCCAGCAGTCTTGTCCAATATGCTGGGCACCTTGGCGTACCAGTGTTTCTAGACATCGGGGTCGGACCTGACGCCAAGAACACGTCGGTAAATCTTATCGAGGTGTCTCAAGGCGGCCTAACGCTCCCATCCCCCGACTACTACTCCAATTACATGGCGTATGTCGATGTTGTCGCCGAATACATATCGGCCTTTGCTGAATTGCCAGAGTTTGCCGTGGCAAATGCAACGGCCTATGCGCAGACGCTCCTTGCCTTTGAAGCCGAGCTGGCGGCTGCGTTTTTGCCTGCCGCAGCGCTTCTCGACCCTTGGGCGACGTACACGAAGCTTTCGTTCGCGGATGTCAACGCCTTGTATCCGTTCGTTGCTGACTACCTCGTTGGCGTCAATGAAAGCCTGTCGGCGGCTCAGGTGAACGTCGCAACCCCATCGTTCTTCGAGGCACAGACGCGCGTGATCGCCAATGCAGATTTGAGCACAGTGCGCAAATACGTTGGTTTCCATATCATGGACAGCCAGAGCCAAGTCTTAGGCGAACGTTTCCGCCTTGCGAACGCCAAGTTTCAAGCCACCTTTTTCGGCGTGGCGCCCGATACGAACCGGTCGACGTTTTGCAGCAATGTTGTGCAGACTAACATGGGTTGGCAGCTCGGCGCACTCTACGAGAACCGCGTGTTTGATGCAACTGCGCAAGCTGCGGCCGAGAGTCTCATCAATCAGATTGAAGCGGCAATGGTCGACGTCCTCGGCAACGAGAGCTGGCTCGACAGCGCCACCCGCACCGCCGCGCTCGTCAAAGTCGCTGCCATTCGGAACGCCATAGGCGGTCCCTCGACATTCCCAGTAGTGCCATTCGCGATCAACCCGGCAGATTTCTTTGGCAACTTGGTCAAGTTCAACAGTTGGTTTACTAGCCGCGCGGTCGCGTCAGTGGGAAAGCCCGTGGACAAGTCGGCGTGGGCCATGTTTGCCTTCACGGTGAATGCATACAACGACCTGATGTCCAACGTGATCGTCTTTTCCGCCGCCATACTCCAACCGCCCTTTTACGACCCCTCAGCGTTTCCTACCGTTGCAAACTACGGGCGCATCGGCGTCGTCATGGGCCACGAGCTCACGCACGGCTTTGACGACGCAGGCCGCGGCTTTGACCCGACGGGGAACCTCGTAAACTGGTGGTCGCCGGAGGTCAAGGCCACTTTCGAGACCAAGGCTCAGTGCCTTGTGAACCAGTACGCCCAGTACCCGGTGGGGTCTCTCGACGGCGCCACTGTCCTGGGCTACGTCGACGGTAACCTCACGCTGGGCGAGAATATCGCCGACAACGGCGGGCTCAAGTTGGCCTACCTGGCCTACCGCAGAGCGGTAGCGGCCGCGTCCGCCGACGACGACCGCACTTTCTTCACAGCCTTTGCCCAGGGATGGTGCACCAAGCAAACCGACGCGTCAGCTAAGCTCGCTTTAAGCACGGACCCACACGCGCCAGGCAAGTGGCGCGTCAACGGCGCCGTGTCCAACGCGGACGCATTCGCCGCGGCCTTTCACTGCCCCGTCGGCGCACCCATGCACCCAGCCGCTAAATGCGCAGTTTGGTAGCCACAATACCGTGTACATCCACACTCTAGTGTATGAGCATTCAACGAATTACTTGGTGGCGGCTATCGGTAGCTTCGGCGCTGGGAAGTTGCGAAGAGCGACGTGCCCTTCTTCGACGACTTTTTGAACTTCATGTTGACCGTGCTCACAGCCGGCGTCGTCCAGCACGACGCCACTGGCTGCGGGACATAGCTGTCGACAACCGGCGCGTACTCGGCGTGCTGCAGCGACTCGGCCATCGCCGCGTCGTCGCTCGTCGTTGTCACAGCCGACGGGCCCACCGGGAGGTCCGCGACAGGCGCCGGTGCCGGCCACAGCGCCTCGTTCTCGAGCGTGAGGTCTACGAGGCGGGCTTCGACGGCGTCATGCCGTTTGCGCTCATCGAGCTGCTCGGCGCGCTTCTTGGCCTGGCGAGCCCGGGCGCGCTTCTTACTCTCGCTCTGGAAGAGCAGCAGCGTCTCGGACGATACGACGTCGCGCAGGTCCACTTCGCACAGGAAGAAATCGCTCAGCGCTGGGAGGTGACTTAAGAAGCGGAAGCGCTTACGCGCGTCTTCGTTCATGACGACATGTTCCACCTCGAGCACGCGGCCGGCGACCGTAGCTGGGAGCGCGTCGCCAAACTCGGTCGTCAAGCATCGCATCGTGAGGGGGTGCAGGAAGACCGTGTGGCCTGCGGCGTCCTGGTAGAAAGTGTACGCTTCGACGTCATCGGCGCGGCCGGCCGTGGGCTTAGCAGGCGACGTCGCCGGCTGCTTCTCGAGGCGCTTCGAGCAGAACGCCATGGCCTCGTCGATCACCGGCAGCTGGTCTCGCTCGCCCGCACTCTGCGCCTCGACGTAAAGCTTTTGCAAGTCTAGCAGCTCGGCCTCGACCATTTCGCGCAGGTACGCCGGCGACGCCTGGAGGATGCGGGCAAATCGGGCGTTTTCGCCGTGGACAGAAGGCACCCCGCAGGGCGCGGCCGTCGCTGGCAGGTGCGGGAACCACGAGCTCTTGGAGCGGTGCAGCACTTGGAAGGTTGCCACACGGTTGGCGCGCGGGACCATCCGTGTCTTGTCGACAAGTACACTGCGCAAGTCGGTCTTCTTAACCGAGTCGAAGCACATGGGGCAGCGCCGCCAGTAGTTCTCGCTCAGCGACAGGTACATGAGGATGCAGTTCCAGCTAGGAGGACATGGGCAACCGGACAAGCGACCATTGTGCATACCAGAAGGTGTGGCCACAGCGCGTGATCTTGGGCGCCCGGAGGGTGTCGAGGCAAATTGGGCAACGGCGGTCGGCCTCAGACTGCTCGTTTGGCACGATGACTTGTTCAACATTCTCCCCTAAACGTTTTAAGTCAATGACTTGGGCGGCATTGTATGCTCGCCATACACTCGGTGAGGGCCTCGGGGTCGTACAGAAGGCCCGCCGCCTTCTCCGTGGCAAGAGGCGCGATCACGAAGCGATAGCTATGCCATAACTTATCAGCGACGAAAGGATGACCAACTAGGCGTACTTGGCATGAAGGAACTCGTCTCGTGTTCGCGCCGGCAGCGCCTTCTTCTTCCGCGTCGCCATGACCTTCTCCTCGCGCTCGGGAAGAGAGAAGTTAAGCAAGTGGTTGGCCGATACACCACCCTGGCGCTTGCGACGGTCCGTCGAGCGCGGGGCCTCGGCTGTGGGCTTGACGCCTCGGCGTTGTCTCTAAGCAAAGGTGAACAACGCGCCGCCGTTCGCTAGAGTACCTGTCCCTTGATCACCGACATCTGGACTGCATCTTCGTCGTAGGTATAGTCGTCGATGTCGTACACAGCGCTCATGGTGGTCGTTCTTCCGAGAAGTGGTGCCCGCGCACGGTGTCAGTGGTCCTGGGCTTCCGCTCCAACTCTGGCAAACTTCCATATTGGTCGCCACTAAATTGAGTTTGGCAAGATTCACATTGAATTTTTAAATGCCATATTTTAAAATTAATTGTGTTAATGTATGCTCTTGTGATATGATACAAAATAGTATTTGCAGGGCTGATGAAACTAAACTCAAAGCGCCACGGTCGAGTCACTGGGCTTCAGTATGGGGCACGGGGCAGCAGGGCGGACACGGGAATCCTCCGGGAGCGATCCTTCGCGAATGCATGTCCACCGTAGAAGCTCCATGCTGGCTCGACGCCGTGGGCGTCGCCAGGGAGCTTGATGCTGACGCCTCTACCGATGACGCAGGTGTACGTACCCGTGCCTGTCGGCACAGTACTGGCACTCGCAATACGAGCACCGATGGCGAGAACGAACTGTGAGGGCATTGGTCCCGATGGCATGGAAACTCTTGGAGAACATGATTTCTGACTCATTACATAGCGATCTATTGGAAGCTCCTAAAAGCTGGGCATGCCGGGGAAGCCACCGCCACCCATGCCGGGGAAGCCGCCCATGAGCCCGCCAAGTTGGCTCGGGTCCATGCCTTGCATCTGCTTCATCATCTTCATCATGCCCTGGGCGCCGCCCATCTGGTTCAGCATGCGCGGGTCCATGACCTTGCCCAGTTGCTGCATCATGGCGTTCGGGTTGCGCTCCATCTGCTTGGCGAGCGCTGCGTCGCCGCCCTTCATCAAGCCGCTCTTGCCCATGCGTTGGATGACGCCTTCAAACTGCTTGTGCATCTTGAGGAGGAACTCGACTTCGGCCGGCTTGCAGCCCGAACCCTTGGCGACGCGCAGCTGGCGCGACGGTGTGAGGGGCACGACGCCATCGAGCTCCGCGGCCGTCATCGAGTCCATCATGTAGAGGAAGCGCTTAAGCATACGGGTGCCGCCCTCTTCGCCACCGCCCTTGAGCATGTCGCCGAGCATGCCCGACATGCCGGGGATCATCTCCATGACCTTGGACAGTGGGCCCATCTTCATGACGGACTGGAACTGCGTGTACATGTCGCGCAGCGTGAAGATGCCCTTCTGGAACTTCTTGACCATCTCGCCCTGGTTTTCGAGCATGCCACCCTCCTTGATCTTCTCCGCGAGGCCTTCCCAGTCGCCCTGGCCCAGCAGGCGGCTCACGAACGACGTCGCCTTGAACGCCTCAAAGTCATTGAAGTGCTCGCCCGTGCCGTAAAACGTGATGGCTGCGTCCGTGGCCGCCACCGCACTCATGGCGCCACCACCCTTGGCGTGACCATCGAGCTTGGTGATGATGACGCTGCCGACAGGCACTGCGCTCTTAAAAGCTGTGGCTTGGTCATGCACAGCCTGACCGATCGTCGAGTCCATAACGAACACAACGTCATCCGGGGCGACGACGTCGTAGACCTCCTGCATTTCGGCGAAGAGGTCGGCCTCCTGCTTGTGGCGACCACTCGTATCAACAATGATGAGTTCGTAGCGCTCCGCACGGAACTGAGCCACACCCTCTTGAGCAATGCGAACGGGATCGGCCTCCGTGTAGCTACCATAAAAGGGAATCGAGAGCTTTGTAGCGTTCTGCTTCAGCTGGTCGAAGGCACCGGCACGGAAGGTATCAGCACACACCATGCACGTCTTCCAGCCCTTCTTTTTGTAATAGTGCGCGTACTTGGCAATCGTCGTCGTCTTACCCGAACCTTGGAGGCCGACAAACATCACGACATTCGACTGGCCCTTCTTCATCTTGTAGGGTGCCGAGTGCGGCTCGAGCATTGAAACGAGCGCATCCTGCACGGCTTTGTGGATCATCTGACGCCTCTTCGCGCCCACGGACTCTTCGAGGTCCATGACGGCCTTCACCTTGGCGCGCAGCTGCTGGACAAGGCGCACGTTGACGTCCGATTCGAGCAAAGCGCCGCAGATCTCCTTGAGGATGATGTTGAGCACCTCATCGTCGACGGTCGCCGCGCTGCGCAGCTTGCCGAGCGCCGACTGGATCTTCGTCCCGAGCTCCGCGAGTACCATTCCTCTTCTTTCTCTCTGGCTGACGTGGACCCCGGCCAATTAAAATACGCTCGGCGGTATTTTAATTCCACGAAGTTAACTCTTAAAATTAATTGTGCCAGGAGGCTTTTTGCACGCAACTTATCACTCCCGAAGTCGAAGGTCTGGGGCGTGAGAGCCCACAGCCTAATCACTTTCTGCCTGCATCTTCACAGCAATTTTAAATTTGTTCTAAAGAGGAGGGACCGCCATACATGCTCTGGTTGATATTCGAGGCTCGAGCCATGCGGCTTTAAGTTGCGTGCGACCAGCCACGCAAAAGTTAATAGCCGTAGTTCGAAGACGAAGTCGAAGCAGCGTATCCGGATGGAGATGATTGTCCGGATGATGGAGCTCCGGCGCAAAGCGACGTCCTGTTGCATCAACAGGCCGGCGCCAGATTCCGATTCGAAGCATGCCCAAGGTCCACGCGCGCATCGTGGCGGAAGCTACGATCTTCGCCGCCGCCATTGCGTGGCTTTATGTGGCCGCGCAACACCAGCGCTTGCAGGAAGCGCTTCCGTCGCTGCATTTGCTCCTTGGAACTATGGCGGCGCTGCTTATTGCAGGGACGCAAGCCACTCTAAACTCCGATCGTTACTTGTCTGCGCTGCTCGTAGGCCGAACGCGGTACGTCTCTTCGATGAATCCATTTGACGGAGTCGAGGTGCAGGCCCGAAGACGACACGGGAATTCTCGTGGGAGTTGTGCTATTGCCACTTGTTCTCTGCAGCCGCCTCCTCCTCGGCTTTGCTACGACTCGAACTATCGATGGTACTGAAGACTACACAAAGCAAGGTCAAGTGACAAAACGATAGACTACACCTGGGCACATCTCTGCTATGTTATCATCTTGGCCCTCGGGGCAGTCGTGCGGATCCTGATGCGCTCTCCGTGGTCTGCGACTTCCATGGTGCCAGAGAGCCTTGTCGTCGCTGCAGTCTACTGGCTTTTCCTGAGTGCCTCGGGTACGTCGTTGTCTTTGTCATCGAAGCCTCATGCCACCTAGGTCTTAACGTCTGGCACATCGAATTTCTGCTATTGAGCTCCAACCTCTTCGTGCACTTTGGGCTTCTGGCGTTGCCGCGGTCGTTCACGTATGGCGAGGCGCTGGTGCTGGCCCAAGGCTTGTCGCTCATTGTAGTCGACGCCACCTTATACACCCTGCAGACTGTGCAACCCCTCGCAGGCGATTGCAACTCATGGTTCGTAGATGGGGTGGACTTCGGGCGATATTCCTGCGCATGACGACACGACGGTGCTCATCCAGCTCGTGCTCATCTCAGGAGTCGCGATGGCCATCTTGTGCACTCCTCTCTTTCAGCGGTACGGCACCCCGTCGCCAAAGAAGCTACAAGCCCCTCTTCCCCTCGAGCCCACGGCGGTCTTTGTGGGTCTTGTGGCGTGCGTCGGCGGCATCTTCGTCGTTTGGAGCTCAGTCCTGCTTGGCACTCCGCTGTGGTGGTGGCTCTTGGCAGCCATCACAACGCCCAGTGCGCTCAAAGTCATCGTGACTTGGCTCCTGCTGCTCATCGTTGTCGTGCCGCTCTGCCCGTGGATCGCCCACACACTCGGGCTGCGTCAGATCGTGGCGCGGAAGCTGTATCATTTCCTCGCTGTTGCCCTCTTTCTACCCGCGAGCTTCCTCAACGTGCGTCCCCCGTCGCTTCTTCACCGTCATGTAGTCGTTAGATGGACTTGTTGCGCTTGAGCTATGCGATTGCGATCGGCCTCTTCCTTGTCGTCGAGTGCATTCGCGCCCTCGCCGTGCCGCCCCTCGGGACGCCGATCGCCAAGTTTGTGACCGCGTACTTGGACCACCGCGACGATGGGCGGGTGATCCTCAGCCACACATACTTGCTACTCGGGTGCGCGCTCCCAGCGTGGCTTGGCGCTCCGTCTGTGTTACTCGCCAATGCAGGGGTCTTGGCCCTCGGCATCGGCGACGCCATGGTACCCGACCATACACAAGACAGAGCCAACGGCTGCGTGTAGGGTGCCGTCGTCGGGTCGACCATCGGCCGCCGCAAGGTATGTGGAAAGAAAACCCTCGAGGGCAGCTTGGCCGTGTTCGTGTCCATGGTCGGGTTTGCATGGACCGCTGTTCAGAGCCACGACGACATTGCGACGCCGGTGGGTGTGCTCTCGTCCACCGTAGCCTTATATTCGCGACAGGGCTTCCTCGCTTTTCTCTGGAGCACATGGCTCACGACGGCGCTCGAGGCCGTGACGTGCCAGATCGACAACCTGGTGCTGCCCTTGTTCTATCTGGCGGTGTGCAGCATCACGCAAGCTTACGCCTATCCTTAACAAAGTACCTGCATCGACCCACTTGGCTCTGCTTCCTCTCGCCGTCGGCACCGCTCGATTTGTGTTATCTCAAGAACATGACAAGCGGGCACCGCTCGTCAGTTCTTGGCACGGACGACTTGTGAAGCGACGATGTCTCGGGTGCTGGCGAAGCCAAACGGAAGGGCGCTGCAGACGGTATCATGCGAGCTGCACGAAGAGGTTTTAGGTCACATAGTTTGATTCATTAACATCGACGGTGATTAGTGGGGCACGAGCGAGTTGAGGCACGCCTCCAGCGCATCCATGGAGTGGCCGAGGACCTCGAGCGACGTGGCGTACGACATGCGCACTGAGTTTTCGATGCCAAAGGCCGAGCCCGGTACAATGGCGCAGCCGAACTCGGAGAGCAGGTAGGAGCAGAAGGCCTCGCTGTTGGTGATGTTGACGTCGTTGTGGCCGAAGTGGTTGGTGCCAATGTAGTGCGGGAGCTCGATGAAGACGTAAAAAGCACCCGTCGGGTACGCGTACTGGATGTGGGGCATCGCGTCGAGGCGGCTGCACACGTACTTGCGCTTCTCGTCCATGTTGGCGAGTGTGCCGGCGATAAGCGGCGTCTCGGCCGCGGCCTCCATCTCGAGGGCGGCAATGGCGGCAACCTGGCCGATGGACGATGCGCACGACGTGAGCTGGCCCTGGAGCTTGGTGGCTGCCTTGGTGTACAAGGCGGGCGCAGCCATGTAGCCGACGCGAAGTCCCGTCATGGCGTGGCTCTTCGAGAAGCCGTTGATGAGTAGGGTGCGGTCGCGCAGCAGCGTTGCAAAGCACAGGTGCGTGCGCTCCTCGACGCCCTCGTCCTGGTACACAAGCTGCTCGTAAATCTCGTCTGCGATGATGAGCACGTGGGGGAAGTCGGCGAGGACTGCGGCGATCTCCTTGAGCAGTTCGGGACCGTGGACGACACCTGCAGGGTTGGACGGGTTGCAGAGGATCATCACCTTGATGCGCGGGTCGGCCTCAAGCGTCTCGCGCAACACCTGCGGGTTGATCAGGTACGAATCGGCGACGTTTGTGGGCAAGAAGACGGGCACAGCTCCGGCGATCTTGGCCATGTCCGGGTACGACACCCAGTAAGGCGCCGGGATGAGCACGTGATCACCGGCCTCGCACGTGACGAGCAGCGCCTGGAAAACGCTCTGCTTGGCGCCGTTGGAGACGAGGATCTCCGTGGCCGGGTCGTAGTGGACGCCCTTGGCGCGCTCAAGGTAGCCCGAGATGGCCTTCCGGAGCTTGATCATGCCCGAGACCTCGGTGTACTTGACAAGGCCGTCTGTCAGGCCCTGGCGCGCCGCCTCGATGACCTGCTCGTGCGGGTTGAAGTCAGGCTCGCCGACGCACAGCGAGTAGACGGTCTTGCCCTCAGCTTCAAGCTGCTTTGTGAGGCCGTGGATCTGCACTGTCTTGGACTGCGATAGCTTGCCGAGGAGCGGGTTGAGGCGGATCGGTGACTGGGCGCGCACGCTCGCACGCAACGCAGCGCGCAACTACAAGGAATGTCAGCCGGTTCATGAGGAATTACGACTCGGCTACCTCGATGAAATCGTGCTCGAACTGGTCGAGAGCCGCTTCGGCCGCGGCAGCGTTCTCCGCGTAGTAGGTATGGACCTCGTCCTGGGCGGCACCGGTGGCCCCGGCAAAGACAGCGTCGACAACTTGGTTGAGGAAGTGGCGCTTGTTGAGCGCGCTCTGAATCTCGCCCGGCAGGATTGCGTTCGCAGGGTACGTGCCAAAGACCCGGACGAGATTGCAGATGTCCCCTAGCCCTGTGAGGACCGACTGCAGCCGCGAGTCCTCAGCGTGGGCAACGACGTCAATGTAGAAGAGGTACTTGAACTTGTGCGACGACACGGAAGTCGCGTCCTTCTCTGCGGCAACGTTCCACGGGCGTACTTCAAGCTTTGAGATTTCAACGCCTTCAGCTGCGAAGAGCGCGAGAGCGGTGTGGAGTTGGCTCGTGCCGTTCTCGAACGAGATGACGAGCGTCGTCTTGGCGGCGACTGCGTCGCTCACGGGCGGTGAGATAGGCGAGGCTGAGAGGAGGAGGAAGCGTGTGACGTTGTCAGCGTCGTCCTCGATGTTTTCCTCGAGGACCTCGAGGCCATAGTGGTGGGCGGCAAGGTCGCTGGCGATCGCGGCCGTATCAGCCCACTCGGCACCGTGCTCGGCCAGCATCTTAGCCGAGCCTGCCGTGTCATACTCAGCACGTGCGCAATAACCGAGGTTGCGCGTGTACGCAGCGCATTGTGCAAGCGCCTGCGGGTGCGAAATGACGTGGCGGATGTCCTCCTTGGTCGTGCCCGGAAGCGCAAGGAGGCAATGGTGCACGGGGAGGTCGACTTCACCCACAATGTGCAGGTTGTAGCGAAGAAGCAGATCGTAGTTGGCATGGATCGTGCCGCCGACCGAGTTCTCGATTGGGAGAAGACCGTACTCGACTTCGCCGTTGGTTACTGCCGTGAAGGCGGCTTCGAAGCTCGGAAAGCCCGTCGCCTCAATACCTTCCTGGCCCAGGAGCTGGTGCACGGCCTTCTCGGAGTACGCGCCCGCGACGCCCTGGTACGCGACCTTCATGGTTGTTTGATGCTTGGCAAATGTGGTTTTGACCATCTCAGCGGCGCCTCCGAGCGCAGTGCAATTTCCTGTGGCTCCTCCATCCTCGCATCCCTTGGTTTTAGGGGGTCCCCCCAAATCCACTTTGCAACCCACCGAGTCACTTATTTTATCCAAGTGTTTTGAGCCAAGTGCTCATTTTTCATGGACCCCCTAGAGGATACGAATGCGCAATGGCCGCCAGCTGTGACACGATGCTACGTCACGGTAAAGAGGCGAGCGGCCCATGCTCGGAATAGACAAGGTCGGGCATGAGGACTCCTCGGGGTCTTGCGGATCCGCCCAGGCTCCCGTGGTCACCTCGGCTGGGCCATCTCTGTCCCCGTGCGCTACAAGGCCAAGCGACCGCTCTGTCATGTGCGAAAGAAACGAGTTTGCCCCGTGGCGCTTGCAAAAGAAGCCGCGGCCGTCCTGCGCGTAATCTGCTGTGGCCCTAGGATTGGACGGTCGTGGCTACTCGAGGTTCGATGTCCTTCGAGTTGAAGGGTCCCGCGATGGATGTCGCCGCGATGTGCGGATGTGCCTATAGGGAAAGACAGGCGGCGCTGCGCAGAACCGGCACCCTGTCCAAGCTTTCGTGATCGTCAGTGCTGACTAGGAAAGAAGGCGCAGGCAAGATAGGTGCATCGTCCACGCGTGCCGGACTGGATTCCAGCGAGATGCCACAGTGGCACATAAACCATAGTACTCGTAGGTTGTCGTGTTGCTTGAAGCCCACCGGAATTTGGAAACGTGCTTACGTGTATGTACCCAGATCCGTCTTGGCCCGTGCAGCGCTCAGATCTCGGCTAGACGACATCGTCTGTCCTAGCGAGCTCGCGAGGAGACAAGCATGAATTATATGAAACTGCGCGAACTGTGAAGCCGATATCGGGATTTATCCGATGAGAGACCATGGGGTGCGATGACACCTACCCACGAAGGACTTCCACTCGACCTTCAACCAGCAGCCGGGTTGCGTTCCGAAGAAGAGCTATCGCTTGAGATCACTCGTCTGGGAATCACGTAGGGTGCCCCATGCATGGGATTCTCGATAGTATTATAGTAACTTAATCGCTGGTGGCGATGGACATGTTCATGCGAAGGCAACCAGGGCGGCGGATCTTTATCCGAAATCGGAGGGTTTTTGGCCAATCAAACACCCGATTCAGGCCGGATGAAGTTCGCTTGGGCTGTGTCGACAACTGGTTGTGGACAAGTTGACTGCGTCCTGAGCTACACTAGTGGGCCGCCACACGGAAAACACTAGGATGACACCAACGAAACACAGGTGAGCAGTTGCTTTGTCGTACTTCGAAACAAATTACATTGCCTGGACGTTAAGCCTTTGGGTTCGTCGCGCTTCCGAGCATCTACTTCCCCGACGAGTCGCTCGAGACGAACGTGCTCTCCATTTATGGAGAAGGCGCTCGGCTTCTGGTGGATGCTGCAGCTGTGGGCGACGTGGCAGCCGCTAGTGTTCCTCGTCGTGTACTGCAATCAGCACACACAACGCAGCGTGGGGGAACTATCTGTCGGTGGGCAAGCTTCCTCGGCAGCTAGTGGTACCTCTACCATCGCTTCCTGCTAGTGGACGGCCTATGGGGTTTCGTGAGCATCTTCACCAGTGTGGCCACCGCTGCCTTCTTGGGGGGGGCGGTGTTGCCTGTCTTTGGGGCCTAGAAACAACACAATGATGCAGAGTCATTTATCATAACCCTGTACTAACGACAATGGATATACACTTGCCTTGAGGTGTTCACTTAATTGCTTGTAGTTTGTTAAAAGGTCCAACAGCGGCCTGCGTGAATGTCTTCCAAACTGGCGATCGTGCACACTTGATTAATGTGGTTTACGATGAAACAGGAGTGCCCCGGGGCACTTGCGAAAGGCCGTTGTGGAAAGGCAGGAGTTTCGCGCTTTATTTCGGATCTTGCTCAAGCAACCCCATGCCCGTGTATGCGGCGATCTCGCCCAAGTACAATGCCGCGCTCTCGATCGAAGCGCTTCACAATGCGGGTCTTCTCACTGATACCTCCATGAAGATGTACACGCCCCAGACGCTTACGCGACTCAACCGGTTCGAGGTCGTGTTCACTTTTTTCACGGTGCCCGACTCGTCCGTTTACAGCAAAGTGTTTCACCACTTTATGGGCATATCTGCGCTCGTGTCGTGTGCGTCGCTCTTCCTCCGCACGCTCGATGGCCCAAACTTGGATATCTACCATGGGGGCCACCCGGACTACCCCAACCTCCCGGACGAGGCTACGTACGTCTTGTTGGACGGAATCTTTACGTGCATATTCACTATCGACTTTGTCATCCGCATCGTGATTTGGCCATCACTCTGGAAAAACGTTGACGTGCTCAAGGAGCGGCGCTTGCTGCCGTTTGCAAAAGACATTTTCAACTGGTTCGACGTGCTCGCCTTAGTGCCTTTTTACATTGACATCATCTTCGGCAGCGGCACGAGCTTTGTGGTGCTGCGCCTTGCGCGGCTCCTGCGTATTTTCCGCCTCGCCAAGGTACTTCTCTTGCGATTTCGATGATGAGCGCCATTGTAGAATAACTCGGGCACGTACATTCTCGTGCAAGCCATCATTGCCAGTGTCCCCGCCATCACAATTGCGGTACGAGTCCTTACTGTGGAGGATGTCTTACCATCGGCCAGCTGATCTTCCTCACCGAAATCGTGCTCGTATTCTCGTGTCTCATGTATCTGTTCGATTCGTGCACGAATGTCAACACGTGCATGTTCACGGACTTGCTCACGTCGGCTTATTTCGTTGTCACTACGTGCGCTTAGATAGGGTGGCTTGACTCTGAGCGATGAGCTAGGGTGGCAACGGTTGGGTATGGCGACGTTGTGCCTGCCGATGGCAACATGCTCGGACGCTCCACTGCTATCGTCATCATGATCATCGGAACTCTCTTCTTGTCGATGCCACTCGCGATTGTCGGCACCGAATTTGACCGCGCGTGGCGAGACCACACCGACAAAGTAGTGGCGCGAAACATTGAGAGCATGCACGCTTTAGCGGCGGGCACGACGGACGGCAGTAAAAAAAACGACCTCGCGCTCGAGGAGAACCCAGAGATTCTCACCAAGTACATGACACCCAACAGTCTGTACCTGCGACTCGCCGCGCTCACCGGCGAAATGACGCTGATCGCAACGACTCTGGCGGCGGAGCTCAAACACGAGCAGGACATTTCTAAGGTGTACCAGACGGCGCAGGACCTCCACGCCCACATGCTGCAATGCCAAGAGCAGCATCTCGAGCTCGTGGGCACCGTAGAGCAAATGGTCTCCGACGACGAATCCAGCGCCGCGGTGGGCTTTGGAGTCGGGACCACGATCTAATGCGTGACTAGTCCCACACACGCAGCTCCATTCGGGAGCGTATCGTCGCTTCTTTCCGAAGGAGCCTTACGGGCAGCTCTCTGCCCAAACAAGGCGCCCTGCAGCCACCACAAGCCACTGCAGCCCCGGGCATGCGCGTTCGTTGGTGCATCATGGTCTTGAGCATATGCGTGCTCGTGCTCGAGACAATGCCCGACCTGCAAGTTTTCGGAGAGAACACCCCGTTCTGCAAGACAGTGGTGGAATCGTACTGCAGCTTGGCGTCGTCGGCGAACGCGACGGCAGATCCTGCGTGCTTTTCGGTAGCCGACGCGTCGGTTCCGCTCGACTTTACATGTGATGCAACGGCCAACACCACGCACTGCTACGGCCACGGCAACAACTTCGGCAGCTTGGCATACTCGGCGTATAGCTGCCTGTGGAATAACGTCAACTATCCGATCACGGGACTCGGGCTCGTGCAGCCTTTCCGCAACACTTGGGAGCTCACGAAGGCTGAGCTACCCAACTACGTGTGTCTGCGCCCCGAGTGCCAGCGGCTTCACTTCGCGTACCTTGACGCGACACCGTACTGGTTCGGACTCGAGTACATCTTCTTTGCGTGTTCGGTCATCGAGTTCGGGCTGCTATTGTACTTCAAGGGTTTCCGCCAAATGAACTGGAAAAACCCATACCAGTGGGCGGATGCAGTGGCCTTCGTACCGTTTGTCATTTTCGAGGCCCAGCGATTCTTCACCGGCACGAAGCCATCGTATGCGATTGTTCCCACGTCCAGCGACTGGATCACGGCAATGCGCTTCTGTCGTATCTTCCGCTTCTTTCAAATCCAAGCCGTAGAGTCCTGCATGCGAGCCAACATCACCTTTGCATTTAGGAGATACCCGCTACCGTTGTCGTACGAGAGGCTATTTCCAAGACATATCGGCGCCTCGTGATCCCGGTACGTAAGCGCCATGTGCGGGGCTAAGCTCGAGAAGTACTTTATGCTGGCACTCTCGACGACAATCTTTGCGTTCCTTATTTACCAAGTGGAGATGGGTACTGAATGCTTTGTGGGTACGCCGTGTTTCGACAGCTCGGGCGCCCCTATCGCGCTGCCAGCAACCACAGCACACATGCCGGCCGGAAAGCGCGTCCTCGTTGACGTCAAGGGCAACTTGACGCAGTTCGAAGATGTCTTCTCCGGTGTTTGGTTCATCATTGTCACGTAAGTGAACACAAATTCAGCGCATGTCAATCCCGCTGGTAGCATCACATCTGTCGGGTATGGGGACATCGTACCCAAGAACATGTCGGGCAAGTTCATCGCTGTGCTCGCCATGATCTTTGGCGCGTGCTACACGGCGATGCCCCTCACACTCGTCGGCAGTCAGTTCAACCGCAGCTACAACGACCACAAGCGTCGTGAGGCCCTTACGCGCACCAAGAACGATGTTGGGTCCCGCATCACGCTGCCGATGCCCGACTTGGCCACATGGAAGCTCTTTCGCACGCAGAGCTTCATGGCCGAAGTCCAGTCAATGTACGAGCGAGGTGAGGATCCACATTTACACCGTCAGGCAGCTCACGCAGACGCAGAATTCATGTCGCTTCTCCCTGAACTTGACGATGACCTTGTTGCCCAGCTGACTATCTCCGAGGAGGATCGACTCGAAAAAATTGCGGTCATCAGTAAAGTCAAAGACAAGATCGAAAAGTACAAGGTTTACGCCGACAACCTTGGTGCGAATGTTAAAGCGCGATATGTAGATCTCTATTCTACAGAGCGCACGTGTTGTGAGCCGCCTGTACCATGAAGGCATCCGACTAGCCAAGCAGCAGACGTCGGCTCTGCATCGACTAGGCTAAAGCAATTATTGCATAGTGTATTTTGTACAAGCAAAGAACCTGCCAAACGAGACACGTTGGTAGTAGTCATCGACGGACGAGGTTCTGTGTGTTGACATCACAAAGCTGCTCACACAGTTGCCATTGTTTGGCGAGGAAGTCATTGAGATAATACTGTACAAAAGAGTCAACTAGAAAACTACATTCTCCAGATAATGCTTTGGAATGCCCCTTCGATCTATCCAACGCCATGGACACGTCATGCCCTCGATGACGAGATAAATAAGTGGACAATCAAACACCACAAACCTCGATCAATGGACCAAGGACAAATACGTCAATAACATATGCACACGACTTCAGGCGAGTCAAGACCTATCCCGTACCCGATGTCCATGGGCCATAAACTCGTAAGCCACGTGCTACTTGTGTCGGTGGTCTGACGCTGG
>JNBR01000401.1:0-52035 GCA_002081595.1 Achlya hypogyna
CCCGAAAAGGAGAAGTGGGGGGACGCCGATGGTGCCTAGAAGCTTTAATTTAGAAAATGGCATATTGGTTGTTTTTTTAGTGAAGCGGAATCGATATAGACACGATTTTTACTACTAACGTTACATCGAAGTTAATGGGAGCTGAATAAGGCGCGCGGAAGCGAACGACGACAGAGCATTAACCAAGAAAAGCCTGCACATCGAAGCGCAGCGCAGTTGGTGTGTTGACTTTTGTGCCTACTACAATAATCGCATTCATATTAAATCTGTTTTTGATATAAATTACATTTCGGGAATATACAAACAGCCTATGTGGGAAAAACTCTTCAAGCTGATCCTACAGAAAACCCTACGCCTAACCAACCAGTTCGGTTAATCTGTCGCTGATGACCGAACGGTTGCGGTCGGCCAGAAAGCGGTTCGGCCTAGAGCAGAAACAAAACAAGAAACTTGCGACGACTGTTTTAGTCGTATTGACGACAAGCTGGAGTTGTCACCTTCGACATTTTTCGACTCCAATCACAAATGCACACGACTTGCACAATTGCATTATCCATGTGTGTCTTTCACATTCCGCAGCACAAAGATGTCAAATATGTTGTCAACACGAGGTACTGGTACATTTTAATTTAGAAGAAATTGAATACTGTTGCGATCTACAATAAGCTGCTGTGGTGGAGTGTTGAGGAGAAATCTGAGGCAAAAGGCGTTGTGAGATTGAGTTTGCGCGAGTTTGAGTCGGGCTTTTCGACGTAAATACTTCTCGCGTTGACGGTCGTGCTCCAGCTCACGGTTATCTGCATAGCGCTCACGCATTCGACGCAGTATGTTTTCTCTGTTCTTTGCGTAGTACTCACGGTAGCGTGTGCGAGTGCATTGTAAGGAAGGTGCCTGGATGAAGGCTGTGTTGGATGCCGCGTGAGTCATGCAGGGTAAAATGAAAAATGCGGGGCAATCGGCCTTAATACTCTAAAAACATGTGCGTCATATTGGGATATGGATATCGCGTTATCACGCAGCATTCACGAACAAATATGACCCCACGCATACATCGCCTAGCTTTTTACTCTACCTGCTCTCGAGAACATAAAAAGATGTGGGTACAGACACGTCAACCTCTGTATAGCTTCTTTGCAATTTGAAATTAAACGACACATACACCTATGTCCCCCCCACTTCTCCTTTTCGGGCCTCAATTCCCTTGTTTACTGCTATCGCTCACCGAGCCTTCAGAGTCCAACCAGCCGTTTAACCGCGACTGCCCTGCCCCATCTCCCTCCTTTGCTTCACGCACACAAATTGTACGTGTGACAGAAAGAAAGGCTCATCACAAAAAAATGTTCTTCAAATTTTTGCCGCGCGACGCTGGCCAGCTTCTCGCCGCGCTACTGGGCGAAAGGTGTACCGAGCCTACCCCAAAACTTCGTGCAGCCTGGGTCCTATACCGTTTGTTGTTTGGACCACTACGGTTCACCTGACGAATCAGTTAGATGTTTCTGCAGTCCGAGAGTTGATGGCACACCTGCGGTGGCCGTTGCTAGTGTTGGCACCTGATCCTCTGCCGTAATACGCTGCAATATGTTGGGAGGACATGCCCGGTTCTGCCACGCCAATACGCGGCGTAGACCATGTCCACGTTAGCTAGCACAAGCGCTGTGGTGACAAAGATCCAGAGCAGCGATCAGACGCTCGCAGTTTGTTTTATGGCTCTATTTGCACCCCACTTATCATAATATGTAGGCGGACCTCTTAAGTCGAAAGTGTCACGGTTAGCTGTTCGAAAAGGCGCGCACTTAGCGTGTACGATCCTGAACCGTGGGGCAATGAAGCGGTGCAATGAAGTCGCTCGCAGTTTTGGTTGATGCAGGGTCTAAAGAACACACCCAGTGAGTTGGAGCTTCTCTTGAATGTACCAGTTAATTGTGGCACCGTCGTGCCAAGGCAGATATGGCAAATTGTTGAAGACTACTCTTTTATGTTGGGGTCGCCACTCTTGATAACTTGGCGAGACCACTCTAATGCATCCATATCCTTTTGTGGGCTTGGCCAACTAAAACATATGTATGTCGTGGCGTCACCACGACCATAGGTGCGAGAAGAAATGTTCACCTGGGTGCATGCTGGCTGAGTAGCGATAGAAGTAGGTTTAGGTTCCTTATCGTTCAGCGTTTGACTCGGTGAAAACGACTTGACCATCGGGTGTTGAAGTGCGTCTACACTGTAATCCGCGAGGTACCCAAACCCTTTTATGATCTGAGTCGGTGCTGTGTCCGCGTTTACCTTCTGCCTTCGATTCCTGAGCACGTCCACCACAGTATCACACGAGCCTCAGACTTCATTTCCAAATTGGTTTATCATGGCGCAAGCTGGCCTCGATACCAAGCTCGACTTGGAGGAGCGCGTCTCGTACATTCACTCGAATGCCGACAAAAACGGCGGGGAGGGCTACGTGGACGCCAAGACGCCCGGTGAGCTTGAGGACGGCGCGCTGGTCGAGGGCGGTGCGCTGCACCTCTTTTCGCGGGAGGCCTTTGGCCTCTTTTCGCAGTATGCAGCAATCGGCATCATTTACGGCATGATTCCCAACCTCTCCTACGCGCTCTACACAGTGTATCTCGGCATGGAAGGATATCAAACGACCTCGTACGGCGTGCTTGTGACGACGGGCTGGAGTTTCAAGGTATTCTTTGGTATGCTCTCCGACTGCATGCCCATCTTTGGCTACCGGCGCAAGTCGTGGATGCTCATCGGGTGGTCGGTCACCATGATCTGCCTTCTCATCATGACATTCACGCCTTTCGGTCGACCCTTTTGCGACCGTCGTATCTCGGGCGGCGAAGAAATTTGCGAGACGCCCCTCGCCAAAGTGAGGAAGATGAACTTGTCGGACGAAAAGTTTGACGAGTACTTTGACCTGTCGGCGCCGGACCGAGGCACACTCTTTACGATGCTCTCGATGCTTGTGAGTTTTGGCTACGTCACGGCAGCTTGCGCCTCGGACGCCATGGTCGTCGAGTACGCGCAGCGCGAGCCCGTGGCCATCCGTGGTCGCGTCCAGACTGCCATCTACGTCGTGCGCACGCTCGCGGGTGTCATTTCGCAGCTTGTCATCGCTTTCTTCCTCAATGGCAAGGTATACGGCGGCTCGTTTAACTTTGCCGTCGCGCCGTACGTTGTCTTCGCCATCTGCCTCGTACCGTGCGCGTTTGTGGTGCTTACCACCATCTTTGTGGTCGTCGAGGTCAAGAAGCCGCGCCAACCGTTTGGGCAGTGGACATCGCTTTTCTGGAACTTGCTCCAGAAGCGCGTCATGTGGCAGATCTGCGCTTTCCGTTTCATCAACAACTGCTTCCAGGGCATCGGCGCGACGCCCGCCGGACCCATCGCCAACCTCTGGGCCCACGTCGAGCCGCTCAACGACTCGCTCTCGGGTGTCATTGGCAGCTTCATCTTCTCTGGCATTCTCGTCGTCGTCGGCAAGTGGGGTCTTGGCTGGAACTGGCGCTGGACCATCGCGCTTGCGTCGCTCGGCGTAATCACCATTGACGCCTTCGTCATGTTCATCACCATCTCCAACACGTACCGCAATCAGTGGTTCTACACGGGCGTCGCCCTTGCCGAGCAGGTGCCTGGTGGTGTCCGCTTCATTGTCGCAACCTACTGCGCCGTCGAGATCGCCGACGTCGGCACGGAGGGCGCCACATACGGTCTTGTAACGACCATCTCCAACCTCGCGTCACCCTTCGCGACCATCATCTTCAAGTACATCGACTCGTACTTTAAGGTGTCCCAAGACGAAATCAAGTCCGACACTATCGAGATCCGGTGGGAAGTCGCCTATTGCTACATCATCTCGTACAGCTGCAAGATTGCCGCACTCTTTTGGCTCTTCATGCTTCCGCCGCAGAAGGCGCAGATGCAGGAGCTCAAGCGCCGCGGTGGCAGCAGCAAGCTCGCCGGCGGTCTTCTCATCGTGCTTTTTTTCGGCGCGCTCGTCTTCTCCATGACGAGTAACATCATGGCCATCTTCCCGTCCACCAAGTGCTACCGCATTGCCGGCGGCAAGGGCACGGTCAATGGCTCGTGCCCTCTCCCCAAGAAGTAAATCTCTCACCCCTATGTTCCAGTGCCGTCTAAAACAATATGTCGTTCCTAACATGTTGCGTCTATTTGTTTTGTTTGACACGGGTGTCGTTGAACGCCCTCGTTCATACGTACCAGAGCTACACATCTTTGCTCGGTCGGCAGCGGGGAAAGCGTTTGGTCGCAACCGCAACGGAGGTCTCCTAGGTGCCCTACATGCACCAACCCATTCGCACGACATTGGCTGGATTGACAAGTAGACACAGGTGCACGTGAATACTCCCCTCTGAGAGCAGGACTGACGTGCATTTGTTTAGTTCACGGCGTATCCACTTCTCACACGTGCTATGAAAGCACACGCTTGTCAGAGCTGCATCCACCGCCGTTTTGACGAGTGCGTTTGGCGGCCAAGAGATCCGTGACGACACAAGTCGAAGCCGACTTGGTGATCGCTGCCGCGTCGCCGGTCGTGCCGTTCTCGATGTTGATTCACGTCACATCGAGTACGCTACACGTTGCGACTGCCCACGAGCTGCCAACCGCCTAGGTGAACATCTGCGGCGACCACGGAGTGTTGGAATCGAGGGGGTTGTACAAGTTTGTACACGCTGTCGTGGGGGCAGTCGTCACGTGCACCAAGCCAGAGTCTACATCCGTTCTGTACTCGATGATCCAATGCACCAGCCAGAGTCCTTTATTTACCTTAGTATTGAGCATTGATGATCGGGGTCGCACGTTCGTAGGTAGTATGGACTTGGCCCGCGACCTTAAGATCAACGACCACGATACAGTATCAACTCCGTGCTCGACGCTAGTCTTCGCATGTGGTTGGCGCAGTGTGGCCGATTGCCCTGCGTCGTACTTGCCTTTCCAGCCGCTCGCGGGGCTGGTGATCTCGAGCAGCGTTGCGCTGCACTCGCACTGGTCTGCATTCCACAAGTTTTGGTTCGACTTTTGCTTGGAAACCAGCACCCACGGCGACTTACTGCGAGCGACATTGGTCAAGGCCTTGTGAGGCCAGGCAGCCGAGCCGATGACGGACTTGCCAGTGCCACCGATACCAATTAAGAAGAAAGACTGCATGTACGATATCGATTCCAATGTACTATTTATGAAGCTCCTTGCTCTGCTCCGGGCATGAGGTTGACGTGGTAAATACACGCCCATGATAAAGGGCTAGCTTAAGCGAGCTTTCGCAGGTAGAGATTCAAATTCGCACTACAGTCGACATCGTGATAAAATGTGACGAAGATTCGTTATCTGTAGAGCATCCCTGGACACTATGGAGCAACGTTGTCAGCATCTTCGTTATGTATAATCATCAGTCAGCTACCCCTTGTCGTTAGTCGTACCTATCATTGGATTAGAATGCGCGTTGTGCTTGAGCTCGATATTATAGATCGGACAGATACACGTTGAGTCAGTTAAAGGCCTTGAGCACGTATTCGGAATGCATCGGTTTATCTAAACGCAGGTAACAAAAAATCACAGGTGTTACACTGCCAAGGGCAATGTCATTTTAAGTGCATGTTTCCCCGATCGCCCCTTTTGAGAGCTTGATGAGATGTTTCTGTGCTGACGGAGTATGCGATAGTTTGGCTGAGTAATTCTTTTTAAGCCCTTAAACGACCGCAATTGGATGGATGAACGCTAGTCCGTCCAGCATCTCAATTCATAGTTCAACAATTTGTGGCTGTGTGTTGTAATTTAGCTCATTCATGCTTGGGGCAAACACTTATGCTCGGGGCAAACACTTACATTACGCTGTGGTGCCGAATCGGGAGGCAAATCTGATTGATGGACACTAAGTGCGCACCGCTTACAGGAAATAGTAGCCACTGCATGTTATTGACGACTCTTACTTTTTAGTAGGGACATGAATGCCAGCATTGACAATGGTATTGTGAAAAATCATATGGTTCGTCTTGAAGAGTGGGCTCCTAAATCGTAATGATATCAGATTCATCCAAAGATTCAAACAATCACTTTTGTGCCCATGCAACATCATTTTACGGATCGCTGGGTTTCAACGCGGACAGTGTACAATACACTTTGCGATGTTGCACGCACTCGTCTCAATGCTTGTTGCAGCTGCTGCCGTCGCTGCGACCGTTGACCAAGTGCACCTTGGGCTGACCACCGCCAACGTCAACTGCCCTGAAGGTGTTTCGGTGGTCTTCGCTAGTACGACGGGTGTCCCCATGGCCGTGGCGTATGCCGCCCCCGGCAGTCCCTCCGCCACCACCACAACAACCGTCGCCTCTTACAACGTGTCCTCGGCCTTGTACAATTACTCGTCGCCGTTTTTGCACACTGCGCGGCTCTGCAAGCTTCAGGCGTCCACCAAGTACACGTACTCGGTGGGGGCAGCGACTGGTGCGTGCGGCGCAGAGTTCGACGGGTCGTTTATGACGCCACCAGCAACGGGCACCGACAACACGCCCACGGTGCTCGGCATCGTTGGTGACATTGGCTCCGAGCACATAACGGACACACTGCAGAACACTGCGGCGGGAATGAATGGGATCGCAGCTCATGCGATTTTTCTCGTCGGTGATCTTGCTTACGCAAATGGTCAGCACGAGCAATGGGATACGTGGTACCATCAAGCCCAAAGCGTCTTTGCGTCTGTCCCAAGCCTTGGGATCAATGGCAACCATGAGACCGTCAAGGGTGGCGGCACCACCAAGCCCAAGGACAAAAAGAAGTACTTACCGGAGAACTACCTCGGGTATATCCACCGAATCAACAATCCCGTGACGGCGGCTCAGAACGACAAGCTCCGCACGTACTATTCCATAGACATCGGCCTCGTACATGCCGTCTTCCTCGACGACTATTCTGGATACCGCGGTGACGAGAAGTCTGTCGTCGGCTCGGCTGCCTGGCTTGCTGAGCGCAGCGCCCAGCTTGCGTGGCTCGACCAGGACCTGGCCGCTGTGAATCGCCAGAAGACACCATGGGTGCTTGTTCTCAAGCACAACCCGTTCTACAACTCATGGAATACACACCAGTGCAAATGCAGTGCGACGCGGTTCGAGATTACCGACCCTGAGAGCTGTTGGAAGGGCAAATACGATGCCTCATCCGACAAGGATGCAACGTCCCAGCCCCATTGCGCCAACCAGGCCAAATTTGAAGACATCTACCTCAAGTATAGCGTCAATTTCGTCGTCGCCGGCCACGTCCACGCTTACGAGCGCACAGCGCCCATTGCGAAGAACAAGATTGACTCAAAGAATGGCGTCGTGTACATGACGACTGGTGCTGGTGGCCACGGAAACGATTGCACGCGGCTTGGTTCTGTGCCCAACTGGTCAGTCGCGGCGTCAAGCGCTGCCTACGGTGCCACCCGCGTCGTCGCCACTCGCGATGCGCTCGACGTCTACTGGGTTGCCAATGTCAACAATACGGTGCTTGATACCTTCACTCTTACAAAAGACGGTATTGTACACTCGGTCCCAAGCGTTGCACTTGCCGCGTTTGATTCGGATGTTACCTGCGATGCCGATGACTAAGAAAGTCAGCACTGAGGAGTCTTGACAACAGATCCGTCGCAGAAACGTGTTGAATGTAAATGCAAATGCTCTATTCATCGGCTGTGTGATATGTACTCCAAAGTGTACAGAATATGTAGCGGTGCTTAACTACTACCAACAAAGTTGAGAAGGATGAGACTCAGAGCCATAACCCCGACGCCGACCAAGAAGCAAGGTACAAATTGATGGCCACCAAACTTGAAGGCGCCAGGAATGAGCTCCTTCATCGCAATGCATACAAGCATGCCCGAGACAAGACCATAGAGCACAGCAGAAAGCTTGGGGGTGACACCACCAGCGACCGTAGCCCACCCAATAAAAGCGCCACACGGCTGCGCAATGCCGCTGAGCCCTGTCCACAGAAAGGCCTGCTGCTTGCTGTTCGTCGCGTAGTAAACCGGTGCTGCGATAGCGACACCTTCGGGAAAGTTGTGCAAAATGATGCCAATTGCGAGAACGAGACCAGTCTTGAGACCTTGGAGAGATGCCACAAAGAGCGCCATGCCTTCGGGAAAGTTGTGAATCGCGATGGCGATACCCGTGAGGATGCCGGCGCGGCGAAACTCCTTTTTGGCTACCGTGTCGTCAGTCACCACCTCAACGTTGACAGGTGCATCAGCGTCGTTGCGTGTGGGCGTCTTGACCTCCGAGGCTCCGGCCTCGATGATGATCTCGCGCTCCAGATCGTCGTCAATCTTGCAGTCGCCCAGCGTTTCAAGGTCCGAGGTGTGATAGTCGAACACTTTGTGAACAAGAATTTCAAGCAGAATGATGACCACGATACCACCATAGAAGCACCCCGTAGTAGCCAGCCATGAATAGCCAATGCATGTGGGGTCACACACGGGGGCAACGGTACCCGGAGGCGCGAGCCCATTCTCGATGAGCTCTGGATCAACGTCAGTCGAGCCACCGACGGCCCACGCTTGCTTAAAGCTTGTAATTGACTCGGTGAAGAGGTCGACGAACGAAATAAAGATCATGACACCGGCCGACAAGGCGAACGTCATAGCAAGTGCGCGGTCGCCGCCCAAGAAGTTGAGCTGCGGGATTGAAATGACCAAGACAGACAGCGTCGTGGCCATTCCGCCGACAAAACTCATGCCGATCGCTGTCCAAATGACCGACTTTGTGAGCGTCGGCGATGTCGACGCCACGGTACCGTCGTCGACGGGATTCGTGTCGTCCTCTTGGAGCAACTGGAACCACGCCATCATCGAGTTGTCTTCGTGCTCCATGATGTGACAGTGCGCGAGGTATGGTTCAGTCGTGTCGAAGCCGAAGTCACCAGCCGCGCGAGAACTGCCCTGGACAAGAAAGTCGTCGGGCGTGCAGGCAACGTAGCACACCTTGGTTATGCGCGTCGGGTCGACCGGTCCAGAAAACGACCCGGCGTTGGGAATGACAACGACATCCTTGAGCTCGTTCTTGTTGATTTTGCCATCGCTGTCACCACACTGTGCGTTTACGAGGTGCCAGTGAAATGGGTGGAAGTCGTCGGTTGGGTTTTTGAACAGCCACTTCTCCACTTTGCCCCGCGTGCACATGAGCTTGTTGGTGATTGTCGAGATGTTGGCCACGCGGCCATATTGCGTCAGAATCGACTGCGTCGGACATTGGTTCATGTCATCGTCCTCCCCAAGGGTCACCGTACGGAGCTTTCCTTTCGTTTCGACGTACAGCTGTTCGAGGTCTTTGAACCGCGTCATGGTAGTGGGCACGGCAATGCTCGCACTGGGCTTAGCAGACTTGGCGACAACTCGAACTTGGAAGACGCGGTGATCGTACGTATAGGACGAGTCGATAGCTTCCGAGTCCGTCACCTCGAAAGTCGTCCCATCGACAATACCCGTGAAGTCACACACAAGCTCAATACGCTCGAGTGAGAAGAGCACTGTTGTGATATTCACGGGTGTTGGGGTCCCAACGTAGCCCGAGTCGGTGGCCACAAGACGGCACCTGTCTGCGAAGGGAATCACAAGGTGGTAGTGACGCGAGTTGGCCATGTTAGCCACACGAAATCGAACCATCTCCTGACCGACCTCGACGTAAGGCATCACGACACCGTTGACTGTATTCACGGCTCCCCACGACTCGGACATCCAGAGGGTGCCGATGATGGGGCACGTCACCACAGAGGTGTACAGCAGCTTGCCACTTGGGTCGATGATCTTGTCGGCGAGGATGAGTGGGATATCCGTCATATTGGCAAGGTTGTAGGCACCATCCAAGGCTTCATCCTGGATGATGTACATGCCAATCAGCCCCGCCCACATGTTGAGTCGAGACAGGCCAAGCGCGTGATCGTGGTAGACTTTGGTGGACGCACTCTGGTTATTGTTGTACCGAGCCGTGAACGACTGATTCTTGTAGATCGAGTAGTGTGGAAGGCCGTCAAACTGCGGTGGGGACTCGTGTCCGTGGACGTGGGTTACGACGGGTATGCCGCAGTTCGGGAAACACGATGACTGCGACAAGAGTAAAGACGGTTCAATAAAGCGACCAAGGAGGTGCTTCGAACTCCCGAGTGTGTTGATCCACTCGACGCTTACAGGAACACCCTTCTTGGCGAGCAGCGTTGGACCGGGATGCGTCATAGCCTTGCCTTCAACACCGTAGCCGTATACAGTCGTAGTCGGAACGCCACGGCCCCAAGAGTGGGCGTCGACCTGCCCAATATTTATCTTGACGGAACCACCCGCGCGCAGGTCCACAATGTCGGGGATTGCAACTGGTGTCGAAAAGGCGGAAAATGCGTAGAGCTGGCCGCCGTACGTTGGTTCAATGCTGGGTTGACCCCAGGCAAGTCCCAAGAATGTCGCCAGGGCGACGGTCGCATGCATATGTGTTCAATGAAGAGTATCGGGGAATGGATGAAATTGAGTCCTCGGCGGATTATAGGGAAGCACCAGGGAACGCTACGAGATGCAAGGGCAGTAAGCGTCGCATGACAGCTAGTTGGCCTCCAAAGGTTGCCTCGGGCCAATGGTACGAAAACCTTGACACCTGAAACTTCCATTGGCTCGAGGCGTCGGCAAGGCAGCCATGTCCCATTCAAAATGAGCCATCCCGCATGCCAATTACTAGCAGTATTGTGCACCAGGTACTTCAAATGGACTGTTTGCATTGCGCCATTCCACATTACTGTACATGTATTGGTGAAGATTCCATATGGCTTCCCAGTCCGCACTTCGAGGATGCCGAGGAGTGTTCTTACAGCGTTACCCATTCCTTCGGTTCCAACTTCCAAGCATATGCTACACATACAGTAATTCAATTTGTTGTCAAAGGCTGAGAATTGAAACTTTTCCTTCACGACCTGTAAAGCAATGGGAGCTGTGCCCTCTTGGCTCAATATCGCCTGAAAGTTGAAGATGCAGTCAGTCCGGTATGGGGTGGCTGCACACCACAATAGGTGAAGGGGACAGTTCGTGGACACTGAATGGCACTGCGATCAATCCCATCAAAGGTGTGAGCATGGCAGCCAGGAACATTGTACTTCGCACATAAGCACGTGCGGCCACCTCGACGCCGAACGTACCGAATGAGCACGAGTTTAAACGATAAACCGTCCAAGCACTTGCACTCAATGCGTCGAAATATAATTGTCAGGAAGGGAAAACAAACCAACACGTCACCAAAAAGTTTTTAACTTCGACTAAGATACTGTTCCAGTTCTTAAGATGAGCTTCATGCCCACACCACCAAAACTTTTGAATCTTTTTGTTCCGTTTTATCCCTTCTACAGCAACTACGTCGCCCATGCAAAATATCACTTCGGTTGCCCTCGAAACGTCCATTCGTAGGCCTTGGAACAAGGAATACATTCTTGCAAACAACGTACAGGCGGCTTACTCGTTTAAGATTAAATTCACAAGTCAATTAAACGCTCAACCAATAGCGCCACGAAAGCCACGACGCATGAACCCTCTGTCGCCAGCATGGGCAAAGGAATCGTCTCGTCCTGGAAGATCAGCATGTTATCCATACTCCCTTTGCTGCACATTAGTATACGTTTATGCCCGCGTTCACTCACCAGGAGCTGATTCAAGCGGCTCAGCCACGGTCTCGACAACGCTCGCCAGTGTCCATGAAGCGAACGTATCGCTATCGACCTGCAACCTACATCAACACCAAGTACAGTCCCGTGACTTATCGCCACCTACCGCTGCTGAAGTCGCGTCCGCAGTTGGCCGAAGGTGTCGTTGTCATAAACGATTGTCATCCCAGGGCACTGGCCCGGCGCCGAGAAGCCCAGTAGTGTCCACTGCCGCAGGGGCTTTTTGGCCTTCGGTACTGCGTCGACGATGTACATGGAGGTCCGTGGCAGCGTTGCCACCGCAGTGGCATCGGAAACAATCCGCATAAAGGTCATCCCCGTGGATTCGAGCAGGCTATGGGTTGTTAGGATGATCAAAGCAAGGGAGTGTGCACCGAAGGTCAATAGCAGTCGTATGAATCGACACGGAACGAATGAGGCGGACCAGCACCTCCCCCACTGTGGCTGCCTGAGGCACGAATACGTTTACTTTGCGAAGCTCGTGCGTGCCGAAGAGCGGTTCGTGTGGGCTTAAGTGGAGCGCGAACACCACTTCAGTCGACACAATATCGGCCCGGAAATGCAAACCGTGGTGGGAAGATACTCGGCGGTATTTAGCCCCCAAAGAGTCTGCAGCCACGCGCTCAGGTAAAACCAATGCTACCAAGGGCGAAGGCAGCATGTCATCTTGAGAAACCTGACCGGCGTCTGCCACATCCTCGATATGCCCCTCTTCTTCACACGCTCCATTCGACGCCGTGGTGGTATCGTTGACGGGGAAGTCTCGCGCTCCAGGGCCTTCGGGGACTGCCTCGATGTTTTGGGGCTCAATCGTCAAAGCATCAGCCACAACTGGTCGCACCACTGCCGTCACCGGCGACGCGGGTCCTAGCGCCACAGTTCACAACTGACCAAGTCGTTTTCGGATCACCCACCGGTGGGTTCAAGGGCACGGGTAGCCCCAGTGATCGGCGGCGGAGTTTCGCATGCAGGCACTGTATTGCCTTCCAGGCCGCTGTCACTCCCGCTGTCACTCCCGCTGTCACTCCCGCTGGCGCTTCCGCTGTCACTCCCACCGTCGCTTCCGCTGTCGCTCTCGTCGTCGCTCTCGCTGTGTTCGTTAGTCGCGCTCGTCTGCACTTCCGCGGAGGGCACGGCAGCACTCGGCGGACTCAAAGTCGTATGGTGCAACTACCAATTGGCCGTCAATAACATCCATATACCTCTTCGGCTCATAAACCACGTACAGCTCTTGATGGCTCGTTCTTTACGTCCGTTGCTGCCCCGCCATGGCTACCTGGCGCGTGGCTATCGTCAATATCGGACGTGAGGTCAACACAGCCGTCTTCGGATTCGGGCTCTCTCGTCAAATCGAACGCGCGAAGAGCTCCCTCGGCTCGCTTTTCCAGAACGATGATCGTGTCGCGGAGTCGTTCGTAAAACAACTTTTTCCCGGCGCCGAGGATGTCGCGCAGCCTAACGTTCAACGTGCCTAAAGCCATCGCCATGACGTCGACTGGTGGCGACGATTGCACCTGCGCAGGAGGAGTGTTTGAGTGCATGCTTACACGGCCCCTTGCCGCTAGGAGCGCATTGAAATAGCCGCACGTGAAGAGGCGGCACGTTGATTTTGGCCGCGACGGCCGCGACAACTTCGTCATACGAACTGATCACCAGCAACGACATTTTGAAGGTCGTATGCGGCGCCAGGCTTGGCACCCGGAGAGCAAATGTTACGGTTTCTTTCTGTGTAAGTAAAGCGTAGTAGTTCGTTGCCAAAGGCATCTCCTTCGAGAGATCCTAAGCCACCAGTGAGGCGCTGCGAACGGAGTACGTGCGGCACCGGGCTGAGCTGGAAGATAAGCACGTCACCATTGTCAAGTTCGCTCGCTTCCACCGTAGCAGCAAGCTTCAGGCTTCGCACGTCCATCGGATCGATAAGGTCCCAGATGACAAAGTCCGCCGCGCGACTGTATTGGAGGGCACAGGCCTTGATAATGCGGCCGAGCATGGCTACTGCAAATCATATTTGAGAGCGTCCTACGATGACCGAACGTACCCGTTGTCGACGTTTGTACGAGCATGCGTCCGAGGTACACGATACGATCCCAAAGGTCTCGCGATGGGTCGTAGTATTTAACGAACAGCAGCACTTCGTCGGCTGGCAATTCGGCCACCGACGCATCGATAGTCTTTTCGAACGCCGCCACCAACGTGGCCAAGTCGTTTGTATCGGCACCGCTACCAGCACTGTTACATCGTTCGCTGTGGGGCTGGAAGGATCGGGCACAATATCGCGCCACGAGCGTTTGCATAAGCTACGTTTCGAATAACTGCCGAGGCCACCGAGACGCAGTACATGTTGTCGCCAGCCTCGATGATCTCCAAGTACAGAGGTATCATTGCAAAGCCCGGTGGCGGTGCCAACACATTGCCGCATGTCGCCTCGCGTCGCGGGTCCAACGGCGCCTCGGGGCGCACTGTGAAGTTTGGGCGGAGTTGCACCGTCCAGAGTCGCATCTTGCCAATCGCGCCACCCGAGTGAGCCTTGATCGTGGCGTAAAGTTGCCGCAACTACATGGGCCACGTTGCACCGCCAGTCCGGATCGAGTATACCGAAGCCGATTCAGGAATGCGCAAGCGCAGCATCGTCGGGTCGTGTGGCTGCTCTGGCCGCCTGGGGAAGTAGCAAAAGTCACGCGATTTGGTCGAGATCGGGCGCGTTGCGTCGAGAGCATCGTCGGTGGCAATGCAGAGGTCCAACATCAGCGGCGCTGTAGGCGGCAGATCTCTTGTCGTGGATCCGACAGCTCAATCTGCCGTTGCGTCCAATCCAATCATTTACCACGGACAGAATTATTTTCACGTGTGATTTACAAGTGAGCATAATTTTCACTTACTTGACCGTGCGAACAACCCGTCGAGATCCACTGCGTTGAATGCGACTAAGATATTTATCAAGAGTAAAACTAAGCGCAGGAACGAACGAGAAGCCAGCGTGAATCAGGCATCGGCCGATATCCCAGTGCAGGCAGCGCCTCATCGGTGACGACGACCGTCGTCCTGGGCAAAGGATGATTACATATAAGTACAGGTTCGCGGCAGCGACAGCCGACCTTGAAAGGGAATGAAAAACTGATGAAATATCGCCGGGTCGTTAGAAGATCGCAACGTAAAGGGGATCTCAATCCCCTGAAATGTATCAATGTATCATTGCACGATCTTGAGCTGTTGCCAGCGAGCGTGCACCATTGGCTTTGATGGCCCATCAACTACGGTCTTCAGCGACTACGTAGTATTACAACATTGCTGTCATAGTGTATGGCATCCAGCGAGACTAACCGGCCAACATCGTAAGCCAAAATCATCTGTCGACTGATGAGGCGAATGGATTATCTAGTACACTGCAGATAAGTTGGCACCGTCGTCAAGATCTCAGACATTGCGGAGGAGAAAAAGCTCATCAAGGCTCTGGGTTCCGTGGTCGTGCCCAAGTCAACTACAAATATCAAGCCCAACACAGTGCACTTGAACGAGATGCTGTATCAGCTTGCATTCATGATGACGACGAGAAGAAGGAGCAGATTCACATCGAATACGCCAGCAAGTAGACAGCCGACAACGAATTGAATGAGCACTACGTGGTGGTCAGAAAGAAAATAAGTCTGTACGATATCTACCTCGACGTCAACGAGGCATCGCGCGGATTACGAGCCTGATAGCCCTTGTGCGAGTGCTCTCTGCAATTCCCTTTTTACAAGAGACATCGAACATTGTTCATTGCAGCTTGCCAGCTTCATGTCGAATGTCACTCGCCGACTCGACCCGGTTAGCACACCAGCTCGGTTCACCTTTGTGAAAACACGCACAAAATTTCGGCACTCACCGGCTCGACCCTCTCATACTTCGATGACTTTGCCCCAACTTCGACAAAAACATCACCAGCAACGAAAAGTATTTTCATTCATTTAGTTTTGGTAACTGATCCACCACTACAGTATTCTCCCGCTTGTTCATTTCGAGTTTCAGCCATTTTCACTTTCGGTCCGAGTCTGCCAGCCAAGAATTCATTTTCGATTTTAAAAAATGACCTACAATTTGGAGAGTAATAAATACTGGTACAATGTGGACACGGTGGACACAATCACCCAGTGCTTTGTGCAACAGATGCCGTCAGTCTGCTTTCGTCCTTACAGTACGGAGTACACTGTTGTTGAAATGAGTCTACTACACCAATTCCACTTTACAGTTAATTGGGCCATTTGTCCGATATATTTAGCCAAACCCCAACGATATTTTTTCAATGCATGACTAAATATAAGTGACACAAAGCCAAATATATTGGCGTTTGGCACAATATAGTTGACACTTGGCAAAATATACTTGGCGTTTGGCAAAATATACTGGACGCTAAGCCAACTTAAGTGGACACTAGGCAAAATATAGTTAGGGTTTTGGCTAACTATATCGGACTAATGGCCAAATTAGAGTGGAATTGGTGTATTATAGTACAGTGTACTGTGGACAATGGGTGGTGGGCTAAACTCGAGTGCGTTCATGTCCCAAGATGGACATGATATCAGGTCAATGTCACACATGTTTCTTTAACTAAATCGCAGATGTTTTGGCTGGTGTGTGACTCCAAGCCAACATTGCAGGCGAGAATCATTTTCCAATCTTCCAGCACCATGTTCGACAACGGAGGCACCTTCGACATGTTTATCACCACGGCGCTCCTTCTCCTAGCGCTGCCCATGACCTTTTGCGGCTACCGCTGCAGTGGATACACGAGCGTCATCTCCTGTTTCCTCCTAGTCTTCGTTTGGCTCTTGCTGTTGGCCGCTCTCATCTTCAACACTATCGACACGGCCGGATTCATCATTCTCACGTGCATGTCGCTGAGCGCCTCCATTGTACCGTGCGCTGTACCGTCAACGCAGGGCTTCTTCACTGTGGGGTTGGCAACGCTTGTCGCCGCAGCGTCCCTTAGCCCGAGTGGCTCTCCAGGCCTCGTCTTTTGCGTTGTGACACTAGCTATCGGTACGATTGGCGCGTGGTGCAAATCATCTCGCGTGGCCGTCATCCTTGCGTCCACTTTGTCCGGCGCCTCCGTGATCGCGGCGTGCTGCGCGAGCTACATGGTGGCCAACGCAAACCAGAAATACGACCGCTACTCAAGCTATCACCAGGACTATCGCTCAGACTATGACCGCAACTACGAGTTTGGCGATGTGAGATCGAAGATACCGAGCCCCAACGTCGTCCTCGTCGTTTTTGCGTGCGCTTTTTTCATTGGCCTCGCAACGCAGAACTGCTTCGATGCATCCAACGAAGCAAACAGCACCGACAACACCGCGCCTCTCGAGATTGAGGAGGTCCAGATGCGTCCAACAACACCAGCGACCCGGCCCAACGATGCCCCCTTTCACGCAGTTTAAGGAATCAGCGTTCTAGGAGAGCTCGCACATTCAATATATATATTTACGCCTAACACGTACACTGCCTGACCTCAGTGGGTCCCTTGCTGGCTGGTATTACCCACCGCACCAAGCGATGTAGTCGTACACGCCTCTATTACTTAACGTTCACCCAGACCGGATTTTGATGCCCATATCGCGACGCCGGGTCTCGACCTTGGCAGCCGCTTGGTATTCGAGGCCGAGAAAGCAATATCCGTCGCCCCGCTCGAGCGCCAACCGTGCTTCGTCGTAGACGATGCATGTGTCCAAGTCGCCTACGCCCTCGTTAGCGTCGCCGCAGCCACTCGTCGTACCGGGCTCTGTCTCGAGCGCGATGCCTTTGTTGTCCACGATCGCCGAGAGCTTCCACTTGGCAAACACATCGTCGGCCACGTTAAATCTACAGCGGGCGGTAACCTCCGAGCCAGCCACCGGCGACGTACTTGGTCCGCACCCGGGCTCGTAGCGTGCCAAACGTATCGTCATCGTACACGATGACCAGGCCTGCCGTGTGGTGCGTGTTGATGTAGTCATCGTGGCTGTAGCTAAAGTGCATGACGCCAAGCACGGTGGCGTTGCAAAGCGGTCGCTTGACCTTGGGCACCGAGTCGACAATGTACAGGAACGAGCCCTGCAGCTCCGGCACCGCTGTCGGCCCAGGCACAATGCGCAGCAGCGTCGAGCCGTGCCGTGTCTCGAGTAGCCTGATGCCGCCATCAGTCCCGCACGGCGCCGATGCAAGCTACCGCAAATCCACGGCCGTCGTGTCGACACGATATCGCACCGCAATGTCGGCCAACGTGCTCTCGACCGTGCACGTCGGCTCCAGCAGCAGCTCGACCTTGTTAAGCTGTTCCGTCTCAAAAGCCGGCTCGCACGGCGACAGGTACAGCGCCAGTTTCTTCTTGCGCTCCAGCACAATGATTGAGTCGTCGAGGCGCTCGTAATAGAGAACGTGGGCGTTCTTATCGTACTCGGTCGACAGCAGGTTCTTGAGCATGATCCCAGACGCGCCTACTGCACGTGTGAGCCGTCGGTCGCCTCAGTCGCTCCACCCGAGTACTTGGCGTGGCGCAGCGGAACGTTCTTGGGGCCGTGGGTCACAGTTGAATGCTGGTACAAGCGCACGTGCAGTGGGTCCACGGCCAGCGCGGAGGCAAGCGCTTGCACCACGGCATCGTACGAGTCTGTGAGCTGCAGCGGCAGCTCCAGCGCTTCAGCTGCGTCGTCGTCCTCGAACCGCGGCTTAAAGTGCACGTCGACACGGTTGAGAAGGTATTGGAAAAAGTCGGGCACTGTCGGGCACTCGTCGTCGCTGTCCTCATCTGCGTCCTGGAGACGCCATCAGCGGCCAACTCACGAGCCTCGTACCGGCTCTGTGGGCGGGAACTGAAACACGAGCATGTCGCCATTCTGCAGTTCGCTTTCCTTGAGCGTCGCCGACGGGTCCAGCACGTTGATGCTCTCCGGCTGCACTTCCTCATAGAGCACCAGGTCGTCGCCCTCGATGGGTTCGTCAAAGGCGCGGGCTTGGATCATACGAATGGCACTGCTCACTACGTCACCCGAGCGCTCCTTTCCCATCAAACAACCCCAGCACATACCAGCTTCGGCGCCGTGCATGACCATACTGCCCATGTAGCACAATCGCTGGGCCAAAGGACGGTCGGGGTTGTAAAACTTGACAAAGAGCAGCATGGAGCCGCGCGGATCGATAATGGGCTCCCGCTCCGACGCTGCCTCGTCCACCTACAGCCCCATGAGCCGCTACGGCGCGCCAATCCCAAGCGATACCAGCGCCACAAGGCCTGCCGGGAGGACTTCGATGCCGTCTTCGTCGAGCTCGGGCGTTGCGTGTTTGCCCTCGTAGTCGGGTGGCGAGTAGTCGAGAATGCCCATCTTCTTGAGCCTACGCGACGTCGGTTCTCTATGCTGCAGTCCTTCCGCGTACTCTTCACGGTCTTCATGAGGAAAGATTTCGAGAAACAGCCCAATCGGCTTGGTGCTCGCGGCATCGGCGTCGGCCAGCGCCTCCTGGAGCGTCGCGTCGAGCCACTTGTCGACCGGCTCGTCTGGCCGCGTCGTGTGATTCTCCCGCGTTGCCAGTTTCCACAGCCGCATGAGGTTTACGGGCACACCGCTCTCGGCGTGCACGAGGCCATATAGTTGCCGGACCTTGGGCTCGGTCAGCCCGCGTGTAGAGACAGACAACAACGCACCGTCCACGTGCGCAGGACCTTGAGATGCAGCATCGTTGCGCTCGTTCGGCCCCGCGGCGTCTTGGGGATGAGACAAAAGTCGTTGCGCGCAGAGTACTTGTCAAAGGCCGCGAGGCAGTCGTCGGTGGCGATTCTCAAGTGGTAAAACGAGTTTTCGCTGCCAACTGCGTGAGCTGCTATGGTCGCGGATGACGTCGTACCGTTGCTGCAGTCGCTTGCGCCGGCGAGCAGCCAGTTCTTCAGCCTCAAACCGGTCCTTGAGACTGTCCGGGATCGCAGCCGTTTCCATTCCGCTCGGGCAGGTGTCTTCACGAAGGTACACTAGCATGTAGGCACTGCTGCAGCTGAGGATGCGGGCCAGCGGCGAGGTCGTGTCGGCCACTTGCCCGTAGCTGCCCTCGAGCAGCGCGGCTTCGTCGGCGGCCGAGATCACGTCGTCGTCAAACTTGTACCAGTCCTTGTCGAGGCGCGGCCGAACGTATACGTAGTAGTGCCCGCCGTGCACGTCTCCCGAGTGGACGAGGATGCTACGTGGGGCTTAGTCTACGACTGGGGAGCGACAAACCTATGGAGGTGGTACACGGGGGCGGGGCCGTCGTTCGCAACGGGAAGGTACTCGGTCAAGTCGAGGCGTTTGGGGAACTCGAAGCGGTCGTGCACTTTGACCATACCGTCACGAAGCGGGTCGTACTCAAAGCTACGCACAGCGGCGGGTGCAGTTGGCAAAGGAGGGCAGGAAACCTACCGCTTGAGCTGGATGTTTAGGACGGGCGGCAGGGCCTCAAAGGCCAAACCTTTCTTGGCGTCTTGCTTCCCAAAGTCTTTGGCATCGTACTGGTTTTCGCCATCGAGCATCTCGACTTCGATGTACTTTTGAAAGCTCGCATCGAGGTTGGCTAAGCCTTTGACGTCGAGCTGCAGATCGTAGAACGATTCCTCGCGCGATGACTCGCACGACACATTGACGCACGAGATGAAGCTCTTGACCTTGCCCTCGAAGAGCTGCTTGATGAGGCCTACGATGGTGGCTAAGGCACAGTGAAGGAGGTTGGTACGAACCGTCGGCGGGTGTGCCCTTCATTTTTTCCTCGAGCCGGTCGCAGAGGATGCGGTAGAGTTCCTGGACATCGTGCTGTGTGAAGGCATCCATGTGCGACCAGCCAAACGACTTGGTGAGCTCCTTGGTGCTCACGGCCTTGTCCGCTATAGCTTCGAATGAGACGCACTGGGGCCCTTGGCGACGTACAGGTTTCGAGACGGTAGAAGACTCGCTGTAGCGCGAGGACAACGCTGTTTGCGCTGTCGTCGTCTGTGGTTGGGGTGTCGTACACGGCCTTGCGAAAGGGCGCAAGGTGGAAAAGTGTTTGGAGGAGCGAGTTCATGTAGCACGTTGCACCCTGGTTCTTGAGGCCAACCATGCCCGTGGCCTGCTTCGAGTCGTACGACATGTTGAGCGCGAGGTCAACAAAGTTCTTGCCCTCGTCAACGACGACGGGATTGCTGTCAAAGACGTCGGGCAGTGGCTCGTCGGGCCCAAGAAGAGTGTCGTCTGCGAGTAAATCTTCGTCGACCGTGCTGACGTTGCTGCTCGTCTCGCTCGTGCTACCTTTGAAACGCTTCTGCGGAGGCCCCGCACCAGATTGAAAAACGACGGCAGTCATGGTGAAGCAACCCGTCTCGGAGTGGACAAACCCAGTCGCAGGATCCATGAGGGTCATCATGTCGGTGACCTTGATGGCCACAGTAGTCTCTTGCAAGTGAGCATTCACGACAACGTGCTTTGCTTCATTGCCAGACATGTGAAAGAGTGTCACTTGCACCGCCAGCGTGCCCATGGTCTCGTCCACACGGGCGACATCAACAACCACGTCCCCCGTTGTGTCATCATGAAAGCAGCGGAAGACCCACATGTTGCCATCGCGGTCTTCCTCAGGCCTTTCGATGGTCGATCCCACAAAGCCTTCCAAGGTGGACTGGACCCATCGCGGTTCCAAGGCGCCGGTGCCGTTCGTTCCATCGCTTGGGCCGCGCTTCATGCTGCTTCAAAACGTGGAGTTGAGATATCTTGAGCGTTATAATTTAAAAAGACAAAAACAATCCAGCCATTTTGTACTGTTGAGTTTATATTATTATGACCAATCACAATACCCGACGCACCGCCAAAGGCTTTATTTCCACCAATCGTTGGCCACGAGAGCCAGAAATTCCATTTTCCACGGCTCGTTTTGTCCAATCAAACCTGCGGGGGGGTCGGACCATTCACATGCGTTCCCACCCAAAGTCACAAGCAACATCTTCGCTTCCGCGCACAGTAACTCGTCAATCTCGGGCGCCTTTGAAGCCTCCAACTCCCTACTGCGCCCCCGGTAGCCAGGGAACGCAACAGCGTCAAGCTACAAGTATCAACATTCGCGCCAGAGGAGCGAAAAAACATTAAGTTGGTTGGGTGAGGATTAAACGGGGTCCATTCACGGATCATCGGAGGTTTGGTGATGAGTGCGTCGCGGTGCTTAGCCTTAGTTCGGTGTCATACCATATGGAGGAGCGTGACTATTGATGCCTGCGATTGTAAATGAATGCTGCTGCTCACCACCTTTATTAGCACGGACTGTAAATCCAACGGACTATAATCGCACTGTTGTCGCTAAATCAAATTCATCTAACAAAGAATGCCTCGAGTATTGACCGAGGGTGCTATCAATGTCTCCCATTCAAGCGCTTCCTCTCGAGCACTCCGCACATGTGTCTTCCGAGCTATTTTGGGCCCGTACACTGCATAAAGCAATTTGGACATGGTGTCTATTAGCTGCGCCACGTGATGCCATTGAGCTCCTCAACCACGAATTTGAAGTGCTCCGTGAGTTTGAACGAATTGCTACTACGAGTATGGCGGCACAAGGAGCTTGCGATGATCGTGACGCCGGGCTATGAGGCGCTATGGTTCGTGCCCTTTAGAACTATCTTGTTGGAAAGTGAAAGCTGCGCGGCCTGGATGGTATCCACGCTTGGAGCTCACACGAAGGGAATGTCTGGGGAAGCTTTCAAAGCCACTCTGATGTTTAACAGCACCGAATAACACAAACATCAGGGGGCGAAAGATCCCTCCAACGTCCCTGCAGGCATCGAAAGTCCGTCAACACATTAAATTAGTTCGCCATAGCGATCGACTACGTTGCATGCGGCACATCCTCAGGACACATAAGGTTTGCGAACTCCGTGTCGGCTACTTGCACCAACTGCATCTTTCCCGTGGCATCAGCGATGAGTGCTGCGAGCATGTGCTTGCACTACGTACACGGAAATTAATGCACCGCCGAGCTCCACGAACGTTGAGCTACCATGGTCAGTCGGCTGTGCACGGTCGTTTCATAGAAGGCATCACACGAGCAGTAGTGGGTAAAGCAAATGTACATGGCATTCGTGCCCCCATGCGAGGGCGCGGCGACACGGACAAGGGCCCGGCCGCTAGATGAAGCCACGATGCGCGTCACGCGAGCCTTCTCCACCAGCTCCACCGCGGCTTGAAACATAAGCATATCGGGCTCGCTGTGGTGGATCGACATCATCATGGCGCCATGCTCCGGGCCAAAGGTGCCGCCATTGCTCTTGACGTCGTCCAAAATGCGCCGCAAGATCGCTGCGCTGAGCTCGTTGCTCATCGCTGGATGCGAGAAACCCGTGGAAATGAATACGTCAATTGATCACTTTATTGCTGGTTAATGGAGCAGCTGGATATTTGGAGCAGTACTTAGGTAATTGTTTGTCCACCTAGGTATTTCTTGAATCCGTTTTCCCTTGTTCTTGTTGCCTTTAGATTCAACTTCTGCCTAGGGAAGCAAAGAACTGGCATTTTCCATTGGAACGTTACGGTATCATGTTTTGTGATTGTGACCGTCCATTCATTTTGGAATTCACCGATTGTCCGCCGCAGGAAGCTTCTGCTGAAAGCGGACGTCAAACGGCAGCCGAGTAGGCAGAGAAGCGTGGACAATGAGGAACACTGTACCTTGCTGATGCTTTACCTGGCGCATGGAGATCCGCGCGCTTCTGCGAGCTGCATTCATGCGTCCATGAAGAAGTTAGGTCATGCTAATCTGAGTCCCACCAGCTTCACCCTGTGTATCAGAGCCTTGGCACGAAATGACGACTTACAATTTGTGCTGTTCGCACCGTACAGCTAGAATCCTAGTCTGCTCTCTTGCTCTTGTGCGCACTCGAATGACCTCCTGATCATGAAGCTCATCGCACTCTTCCATTAACTAGCTTAACACAAAGCCAATGGCAATACCTGCAACGGGACATGTTCGAGCAGCCGGTCGGTGAAATTGGCCTTGTGAGGCATCCACGTTGCTCATCGTGGCCATGTGGCGCGGCGGCGATTCCGGCCCGGCCGTGTCCATGTGACCTTGGCCGTACATCGGTGGTGTCAAGGCAGCAAGACGCACGAGTTGCAATAAAATATATGAGCCAGACAACGTCCCCACCGGTGTGATACTATCCTTCAATTGCGCCGGCGGCGCTAAGCACCCCAGCGCAACGCACGAGGGGGCGTGGCGGTCGTCTCGTCGGGCGCGAACATGATTGACACGATGACGATGATCGTGAAGATGAGTATGACGAGCACGAGGAGGTGCACACACTTCTCGCCGTTGCCAAGCGACGAAAAGTACCGGGAGCACGTCCAGCGCTCGGGCGCCTTGAGCGCCGCTTGCTTTCGCTTCAGATTCAGACGCGCCTTCTCCTTGTTCATCGAGAGCTCCGGACTGCGGAACCACGGCAGCGGATGGATCTCTTGCGCGGGACGTGCTGGCGCCTGCTTCGGGGCGCTGGGCGCGACCGAGCCGAGCTGCACAGTCCGCGTCTCTGGCGGCAGCAGCGGGGATGCTTCGCGGTTGGCCGTCATACTGGCGACGAGGAAATTTTCGAATGGATATCACTCAAAAGAAAAGTGCGATGGTTTGTGACTCATGTTTATACGCATAATGATTGGACAAAACTCCGGCCCGCCCGGCGCACAATTGGCGGAACTTACAACATTTCCGAGGCAATCATGCGTGACAAATGCGCCAGTCAGCAAAATCACACCCACGTGAAAAATTCATTCTCGGACCTGCATGATCAACTGACGAGCAAGGCTTTAAGTCGTTCGACTCGATACTGCCGAGCGCAAACGATCATGAAAAAGCACCAAGCACCAAAATCAATTCTCTAAGATCAGTATTGCTCATGCCGAGTGTCAGTAAGTGCAGAACGGCGCGCTTGGATCAGAAGTAGCTAAGCAACCAAACTTGCTCCCATTGTGAAAAATACTTTATCGATCAATGCTAAATCCACACAAACAAGACTTCAAAGTCGGTTCGCAACGTTTTCATGCATCAACATAGAGAGACATTGTGTGTGATCGCTGCGGCCTCTCACACAACCAAGCTGCTGTGAAAGTACTTGTTGCGAGTGATGTCAATGACGTTGTTCACTAAATCACACATTTCCCACCTTGGATGTCGGAATTGCCACCGCCCTGGCAAATGGGTCACTTTGCCCAGCTGGCGTCGGCGCCATTTCGCGGCATCCTGTCGCTGTGAACATTGCAGCCCAGCTGCGATTGGTCACCGCTGACCAAGGACAGAGGACAGAGCGGTGTCTGCTTGGCGCACCGACGCTCAAAGCATATCATTCTCGATGGAGGTGGAGCGGTGGACTCAGATGCAGCTCTCTTCTGCTTCCTCAGCATTCGTTTTGCACCTCCCACCAGGCAGTGCAAGTAAACACCCATGGCGTTTTCCTTGAAAAGGCCGTCTTTAAACGGTTCACAGCTAGGGTCACGACGAGGACGAGTCGGAAGCCTGGGATGTGGATGGCGGGGTATCGAGAGATTGCTACCCAGATTTGACTCGGTGTCGACGCCGCCAAGCCCCTTCAGAAACTTACCTGCCAGCTCACAGCATGCAGTATACGCTAAATATTGCACTCGTCTCAACTCCCTCGTCGAGGCAAATGCGTGGCGAAATAACTCTTTTCACTTGAACAGCATCTGCGGATTGAGTTACAACCACAAGATATTTAAGTGAGGTTTAAACCGAGTCCAGGTCACAACCGATCGTGTTGAGTTTTAGTGGCCTAAGAAAGCCACAGCGACGCTCCTTCCTCGGCATCGCCGTTCCAAAGGAAGGCATTTGCTCCAAACTTGACGCCTTTTGGCGGACATCCGCCGTGGCGACTCAACATGTCCACTTGGTGGTCGGGCGTCTGGACATAAAACAGCACGGCCTCGAGCGCGCGGGGCTGGACCGCAAGACCTCGGCCATCGCACCCGTCGCCCACCGAGCCGGTCGCGAACGGAAACGCCGTGGCACCTCCACGTGCCACGTCATTCAGGTACAGGAACAGCGTCGCGAACCGCTGAGGGTGGTACACTTGGGCGGGGACGCGCGCTGGCAGCGTGTACTGGAGGCGCGGCTCAGACACACGACGCTCCCAGAGCGCGATGACCTTGGGAAGCAGGGTGGCACCGAAGTGTTTGAGTGCGTCAAGCAAGAGGTCGTGGCCGTATCCGATGTCGACTTTGGTGCGGAACCCCGCGGCATAAGTGACATTGGTAGCAGCTTCCAGTGTGACGTCGTCAGCCAGTAGCAGCGTTACTAGTTTGTCCTGGAAGGTGCTGACAAACTTGGGATAGAGGTCGCCACTGGGTTGAGCGACAGACGCGCAGTCAGCGCAGTGGGCAATGGCGTCTTTGAGCCACCGAATCCACCGAAAATACTGGCCATGTCCATCAAAAGTTGTGCTGCAAGTCCCCGGGTAAATGAGCTCAAAGCGGTCGAGCGAGGTTTGCCACGCTTGGATGAGCGATGAGAGGTACTCGGGACGGGCGGTGAGAAGCTCCGACAGTAGTTCCGGCGAGCCGTCGTCCAGCCCCATTCGCAAGTAGTCCTGCCATGCTTCATCGTACCTACGCAAACCCGGCATGAAGCCCCGCTTCAACTTGGTTTGCAGTGGTACCGAGCTTTGAAAAAATTTGTAGCTATGCCTTGAGCTAGGAACAGCTCGAGCAGGGCTGCTTCAAACGCTGCACCGACCGCCGGTCGCAATGCACCGCCCGCTTTGTACGCTGGCGGCAGCTTCACCGAGAGCTCCAACGCGTCCAGCCGAGTCGTGGCCCACGAAGTCCAGGCAACAAAATCGGCGTATGCCCCCTGCGGGGCATCGGCGGCGAGAATGTCTTTGCCACCAAAGGTGTCGAGATGTGGCTTGTAGAACGTGCCTGTCGTGTATTTGACAAGGTGCAGCTGTTCTGCGTACGAGGGGCTTGGAAGGCGGGCGACTGCGGCTGCGCGGCTCTGCACGCCGCGCGAGAGAGAGCTGGGGGCGAGGAAGGCCGTCTTGCTCGTGCGATGCGTGGATGTAACTAGCGACAGCGTTACGTGGCTTCAACAAGGGCAGGTACCTTCGCGGCCTCCGAGATCGACCAGCGATGCGGATAGACGCGGCTCGCCCTCAGCCACGATCGCATCGGCTTCGGCTTGCGTGAAAAAGTTGCTCACGACGAATACCCTTGGAGAAAGGCTTCGCGTCGTCAAGGAGATTGTGCGATTTGCTTCGATGATGCGATAGGTATGACCGACTGTAATGCCGGGCCACATCCACGACTGAAACTCAAGTAGCACGTGGACGCAGCGAATGGCATCGACGTCGGTGGGCGTTGTCAGCAGGAGTCCATCGGGCGAAAAGAACCGCACACCTAGGGCGACCCAATCTTGGTCGGCACCTAGAGCGAGCGCGGCAAGCGAGGCTGCTGCGGCAAGGTCCGTGAGGTCCGTTGCGACGTAGATTCCGTCGTTGGCTCCGTTGAGCATGACAAAGACGTGCCCGCGCGATCGCAGCGTTGCGACGTCCACGGACAAGGCATCGTGGACGGGTACCATTTGTGAAACAATGCGAGGATAGCTCGAGCTAACCTGCGGCGGGAGAAATCCTTGGAGCTCCATGTGCATGACGTCGGGACTGTCGTAGCGCGACAGAAACAATGCCTCGGGTACATCGGTGTCGTCCAAGCAGGTGCAGTAGAAACACACGGTAAGGGCCAAAGCAAAGGCAGCGTAGGCGAGAGGCCTCCATGGCTGCGACGGAGCTGCCGCAGCTACAGCCACCTGCGGCAAAGGATCACAGCCGGTCGCCGCTGGTCCGCGGTGCCGCATTGCGTTGCAACAATTCCGTCGCTATGATTGGTCATTTCGAAGCCAATCCGTGCACAGGCAAGCGGAGCATTAAAAACCACATCAGATAATAAACGTTACTTATTCCTCTCTATTTCCACCAAATCATCAACCCATTCGTCGCGACACCAATCAACTTAAACAAAACTAAGTTTATGACTATGACGGGTGGAGCCGAATCTAAATAATCTGAGGTGTCATGTAGTCCTCGCCGTAGAGCATCGTAAGGTACTCGTGGATCTTGGCGGGGCAGTAGACTTTTTTCTCGCCGAAAGTACACCGCTGGAGAGGGAAAATCCAGTCGACAGGCACGATAAAATGCTGTTTTTCGGGGCAATTCTTGCACGCCCACCAGCAGCCGGACGCCACGGGCGCGAGGACGTCTGTGAGTTTGTCCTCAACGGTATGGAGCGTCACAAACACCGTCGCGTTGTGGTCAGCTTTCGCGTCGACCTGCATGACGAAGCCGTTTTTCTCCAAGGAGGCAGAGCTGCCTGCGCGGACCTCGAGCACCGTCGTAGTATTTACCGGCATGAGCCGGGAGTCGGGGAGAAACTCAAAGATGTCGGTATATAGCCCCGTCATCTTGTCGACAAACCGCCCCGGAAGGTACCAATACGGCCCCGGTGCATAGATCGGGCTATCGTTGATGAAGAGCTCGTAGCGGTCTGGGACATCGATCTTGGTGTGCCGAAGGCTTTCGAAGGACGCTTGGGTAAGCCCAATGTCTGCATCCAAATCGAACGAAATGAGGTCTTGGTCGCGGTGGGCACCCAGAAGTGTGCCTGAGTCGACCCAATACACAATTTTGCTGCGCTCCAGGGCTTCTACGAGCACGTACACCATGTCGCGGATCATTTGGCGGCGCTCGTCCACGGTGTAGCAATACGACGCATTCACATGCTGCTTCGAGAGGTGGCCAATGTACAAAACCGTGCAGTCCTTCTTTCCTTCGGGATCAACGGGAAAGATGTTGCCTTCGGCGTCCGTGACAATTGGTACTGCCGTTGCCAACGGCCGAGGTGCGTCGTCAATTTGTCGCAGTGCTGGCAGTGACGACTGATTACTTAAGCTCGCTTGCAGGAAAGTCATCGAGGCAAGCGCAGCGAGCACGAGAAGCAGCAAAAGCGACAGAGTGCCAAGCGACTGCGGCGAGTTTTTATCGCCCTCGTCCAAGTCGTCGTCGCAAGCGGCAAGATTGTACCGGTGCAGGCGCTGAGAGGGCATTGGCACCGACGACAGGGAAATGATGTGGTGCTCGGCGCAACACAAAATGTCAATCCATACCAATCACAATTTGTAGTCCGTAAGTAAACTCACATGCCATTTGTAAGACAACGAATCCCTTTAAAATTCGACTGGCATTACTTTCGCCTACAAATACCTATATAAAAAGGAATAATTGCCGTTGCTTATACCATAGAGATTCAATGGCCCATATTCAGCGACCCAAAGTGTCCATAGGCAGATGCGAGCTCCGAACTGCCATGTGACGATCGACACCTCTTCCGAAGTTCCAGCGCGGTGAGAAACCCCCGCTGTCTCAGCTTAAGCTCCAAAGACTGCATCTAAACTATAATCGAGCGTGTTAACGGGTTGCGACGACGACATTATCGTCGCGTTAGAAACGTAAATAGCAAGAAAATTGACGCTCAAGCGGGCGTCATAAAGGTGTCGTCATAAAGCATCGTCAGGTACGGCTCGGGCTGTGCAGGGCACCATAGTTCGCGCGCTCCGAAGGTGCACCGCTTGAGCGGGTAGATCCACTCGACAGGCACGGAGAATAGCATGGGCTCGATGCATTTCTTGCAGTACATCCAGCAGCCCGACTTCACCGGTGCGAGCACGTCGATTTCGCGGGACTCGATCGTGTCGATTGTAATGTGCACAGTGGCGTTCTTGGTCGAATGGACTTGCACCGAAACGTTGGCTTCGGTCCACAAAGCTTCGCCGTTCGCGACCACCACGTTGCTCTCGAGAACTTTGGTCGTGTTGACAGTCACGGTCCGCTTGCCCGGGATGAACTCGAAGATGTCGATGTACAGACCCGTCATGCGGTCCACGTAGCGGCCGGGCAAGTACTCATAGGGTCCTGGACCGTAGATAGGGCTGTCGTTGATGAAGAGTCCGTAGCGCGAGGGCACTTCAATCTGCGTGTGGCGAAGCTTGTTAAACCAGTGCTGCGAGAGACCGATATCGGCGTCGAGGTCGTGCGGAATAAGGTTTTCTTCGCGGTATGAGCCGAGAAGGGTGCCCGAGTCAAGCCAGTACTCGATACCGTTCGCCTCGAGGGCATCCAAGAGCGCGTAGACCATGTTGCGGATGAAATCCCGGCGCTCCTCCACAGTGTAGCAGTACGTCTCGTTGATAAAGGGCTCCCAGAGGTGTCCCGCGGCCAACACAGCACAGTCTTTCTTGCCTTCCGGGTCCTTGGGGTAGATGTTGCCGTACTTGTCAGTCACAGCCGGCACCCGTGTCGTCGGGAAGGCTACCCGCATGACGCTCTTGTGGAAGTCGGAATCGCGGACGACAGTCAACTGCAGCATGACAATCGAGGCAACGGAGATGAGAACAAGTGCCACCAACAGCACACGCGGACGATGCGAAGGCGCGCTGGTGGCGGCTTCGAGCTGCGACGTTGACTTGAGCCCTGTCGTCATGGGCGACACCGTTGCGAATGGGAAAGTGCACCCGTGGGCAGGCAACGCTGCTAAATGGCGTCTATTTATCCTCCGCTCTGATTCGACACCATATATCGGCCAGGCCCATGTCCATATCCATTCTTATTGGTATTGAGTAGGCCATTTAAACAGAGGCAGAGGTCTTTGTTTAAAACATACATACTTGAACCAATAAGAGGTAAAAACGTTTTTTTGTTTTGTATGAACACCCATAAATAAGACGATTTGCACGCGACATCCATATGAGGTGGCGGTTGCCCGGTTGTGACGGCAGCTGCGGCCATGACCAAGCCGCCCGCCTGCGAAGGACACCGCGCTATCCAGCCTCCGGACGCTGCATGACAGGGCAACGGACGCTCATGCAAGTACAGTGCACGGTACACTTAGCCTGTGTGTGTATTGTCTAAATAGCATATGCTGCCTTACGAAGGAGTCATAAAGTCGTCGTCGTAGAGCATGGTGAGGTATGGGATGGGTTGGGCAGGGCACCACACCTCGCGGGCGTCAAAGGTGCAACGCTGGAGCGGGTAAATCCACTCGACGGGGACTGAGAAGAGCATGGGCTCGACGCACTTCTTGCACCAGACCCAGCACCCCGACTTGACGGGCGCCAGGACATCGATGTCGTGGGTTTCGGTGGTGTCGATTGTCACGTGCACCGTGGCATTCGTCGTGCCTTGGACGTTTACGGTGAGGTTGGCTGCATGGAATGACGACTGCTGGTTCGCCGCCAAGTGTTCGATGTCCACCGTCATGGTCGAGTTAACAGTCACCGCGCGCTTGCCCGGAATGAATTCGAAGATATCGATGTACAGACCCGTCATGCGGTCCACGTAGCGGCCGGGGAGGTACCAGTACGGACCTTGGCCGTAGATAGGGCTGTCATTGATGAAGAGTCCGTAGCGAGCGGGCACGTTAATTTGTGTGTGGCGAAGCTTGTTGAACCAGTACTGGGAGAGACCGATATCGGCGTCGAGGTCATGGGGAATGAGACCCTTGCCACGGTAAGCGCCGAGGAGGGTGCCCGAGTCGAGCCAGTACTCGATGCCGCTCTCTTCAAGCGCATCCAACAGCGCGTAGACCATGTTGCGGATGAAGTCCCGGCGCTCCTCCACGGTGTAGCAGTAGGTCTCGTTGATGAAGGGCTCCCAAAGGTGTCCCACAGCCAAGACAGAGCAGTCTTTTTTGCCTTCCGGGTCCTTGGGGTAGATGTTGCCGTACTTGTCCGTTTCGATTGGCACAGGAGTAAGTGCGAGGGTCGTCGGAGCAGGCGTTGGGGCTTTCGTCGTTGGCTTCGGAGTCTTGGTCGTCGGGGCCGCCGTCGTGGGCGCGGCTGTCGATGGTGCAGCAGTCGTCGGGGCCGCCGTTGTAGGCGCCGCCGTTGTAGGAACGATAGTAGGCTCCACCGTCGCAATGAGTTCGGCGGCCATTCGACCCGCCGGCTCAGCGTCGAACTGGACAAGGGCTTGCTGGGCCACATGGGCCACATGCGTGGTCGTATGGGCTTCGACGGACATGCTCGACTGGAGGAAGACCATGGACGTGAGCGAGACGACTACGAGGACGAGTAGCTGCACCATGGAGCGGACGCTAAGCGTCGGGGCGCTGCCTTGGGCCTGCCCGCTCTCGAGCTCGTGGTTGCGCGCCTGGTGCCGCATTGGGAATTGAAAAGTGGGAGTGCTCAGCTGTTCGACGAGCGCCAAACAAGCGGCCCAGAAATGATCCGCCGAAAACCTGACCCAACGAAGTGCGATCTCCGGAAATAAATACGTGGATCCCCTCCATGTTTAACCATATGTAATCTTGATCGACGCCACAAACAAATGTATGTGTGGTTTGTGACTGTGCCTGCCTAAGCTTACTTTACTTTTGGTAGTTGGTCCCGGGCAGCTCCTACGTGTACATGCAACGACAATCCAAGTTAGATACGCAGCGTCGTTTTATTGGTAGATGCCAAGGTGCAGGCGGCGACAAGTTCGAATTGACTACTTATGCTCGCCACAAGCGGCCATGTCAAAGCTTGTGGGGATTTATTTCATGGCTCCTTTGCAGTCTGATCGGCACTGATGTTCATGCTGACTGACTACCTGCATACCAGAAAGGGGGAGGAGCGTGACATCGTATGGATGCTCTGTCCATAAATGCTTCATTATGGTCGTTTCTTTTTTTTTTTCACCACTTTCGTTGCAGATGTTGACACCACGGCGGCGTTACCAACGTCAGTGAGCTCGTCAATATTTTACATCGTGCAGGGGCAGCCTTGGAAAGGATGGGGAACGATGCGCATTGGAGTTTCGCAGGACGCCATTCCCCATGCTTGAACGCGTACAGTCGCCACCTCCTGATGGTTATGTGCCTTGAATTCTTCGGGACCTCTCAAGGCAGACTAGAGGCGAAAATATAAACTTCAAAATCATTCTGGGGCGATGGACGTGGCCACGTGGATTACACGCAACAGTTCGCATTGAAGTTGCTTGTCAAGCGGCAAGTGGGCGCTGCAACAGGCACCCCCAGCTTTGAAATCCATGCAGGCTCGTGCCGAGGCTTCCGCATTCATGTATGTTGGTCAGTCAAACTTGCTGTCGTCCAAGCCACTGAAAACTCGATGATTCACTCTTGGTGCGCTAATGCCGGATTCTTCACTGTTCCAATTAATCGGGGCCGCGCCAAGGCGTGCGCCACGCCACTGGCATCCCAGGGAATGAACGGCAAAGGACTCGGCCATCCAGAACTGGACCGTCGTGCCACTTCACCAGCATCAACTGCTGAGGCGCATCTAACCACATGGACATATTTACAATACTTATGCCTATGCTTGACGAGCGGCTCTTTCCCCCAAGAGACCTAAGATGATGGCGACCAAGCCCACAACAAGAAACATAAGCGCGGTTCGATCATTGCGCGAGGTCACAACGACCCGCGAAGACACCACAGCCTGCGGGGTGTCGACAGGTTTGCGCGCGGCACGGCTCTTGGCGGCGCCTTCCTTTGACCATTCTCGGAGCTTCCCGCGAACGTCATTGACGCTGGCGTAGCCCTTGCGCTGGAGCAGCGCTTCCAGCTCGGCGGTGATACGGTCGAAGCACTTAGGGCCTTCAATCCAGTGACAGGTGCCAATCTGCACCGCCGTGGCACCACACAGCAACATATTGAACACATCTTCGCCCGACTCGATGCCACCGACACCGACGACAGCAATGCGCGGTGACAGCAGCTCGCGCATCTTTTTGACGTTGGCCAAAGCCGTGTACTTGACTGCGGGGCCGGAAAGGCCACCAAAGCCGTTCTTGGGGCGAATCGCCGGCATTTCAGCCTCGGTGTCGATGACGAGGGCGTTGCCAATGGTGTTGATCGAAGCTACGAAGTGCACGCAATCGAACTCGTTGATGATCGCGGCGGCCTTTTCAAAATGTGGACCGTCAAAGTACGGCGGCATCTTGATGCCAAAGAGTTTGTCCGACGCGCGCAAGCCCGCGTGGGCCTGCACCGCCGTTAGAACATCGCGGAGCTGGTCAAAGTCGTACGCGATGATGGGGTGGCCGATCACGTTGGGGCACGCGAGGTTGAGCTCGATACCAGCAACGCCTTCCACCGCCACCGCCTCTGTGAGCATCGCGAGGTTGTCGGCGAGGTTATGACCCGAGAGCGACACGAGATACGGCTTGGTACCGGCCGCAGCCACAGCATCAGGCGCAAGGTAGTAGCCGATGCCTTTGTTCGGGAGGCCCTCAGAGTTGAGGCTCGCAACCTTGTCAGCCTGCCACGTGCGAGGAAGGTCGTTGCCCGACTGTTCGGCCACCGTGGCACTCTTGGCCAGCACGGCGCCGGCGGCCGACGCCGCGATCTTGCCGAGTGCGTCCACGGAGCCCGTACGCGGACCGCTCGCGTTGTAGATGCAGCTCTCGAGGGTCAGCGGGCCAAGGCTCGTGCGCAGCATGGTCAATGTCAAAGTGGCCGGGATGTGCCCACCGCGTGATTGCTCGACACTTGAAGCACGCTGGCAAATCTCGCGACCAGCCAATGAAACGTCAGCACCCATTGGCAGGAGCCAATCAAACGATAGATTCAGGAGCCAATCAAACGCAGGAAGCAGTGGATTTGGATTTGGGTGGCATTTGGCAGGTGCGCCCATCGCAGCTTTGGCCGCGGTGAAGGAGCTCTGGCGCAGTGCACAGGGTCAACGGCGTCGGTTTGGCCGGCGGTCTGTTCGGCCCTTTCTAAGTGCTCTGAATTGCGGTGCTTTTTCATGGCACCAGCCTAAAGTTCTTCACCTTCTTGTTAATACTTTGCTCGTGATGCTCGCAAACGTGTTGAGCGAGCCTGGAGGGCGGTTAGCACAAGTTCATTTGGGACCGCGGGGAAACAACGTGAGAGACTCAGTGAGGAATGTTGGCAGGTGCGTCGTTGGACAGAATGGCATGACTTCATTTGTTTATAAACGTTAAAAGGTGTCGTGGTTGAAACTTTGGCACGTTTGTGAGCTTGAATCCTGTCCGCCTCGTTCCCTGGCAACATAGTGCACCAAGGCGAGCACATCGACTGCATTCCTCTCAGTGGGCTGACCAATTTCCATCCCAACGAAACCACACTTGGACGCGGCATTGAGAAGCAAACGATGCACTCACAGCTGGTACATACGTGTTGGTACAATATCTACCCTTGAGTCACTCAAGGTTGGACTCAAGTTAAGTGAACATGCGCCGCAAAGACCGCGAAACCACATCGTCTATCAAATGAATGACACGCATGAAATGCATGACAAATCTTCAACACAAACAATACGATCGCCCTTCTCTTTCTGACTTCAGCAACGGCAAGAACTAACTGCCAGTTGTAAATCTTCTCGAGCTCGTCATGTATGAAATACAAGTATTAAAGAGTCTCTGGATCCGCAGGTTTCTTGAGCACCAAGTCAGACCCCATTTTCGCCTGATCCACGCTTCCATCAATCATCCACTGTACCGTGCTCCTCGCATCACGGTCACTTTAAATGCCTAAAAGTGCTATTTCGTAAGCTTTGCCACATTTAGGATGTAAATTGTGGTTATTACCGGCATATGCCGCATTTCGTTGCGTTACATAATATCTTGGGTGGGGCAATCGCGGCGAGGCGACGACGGGCGGATGCTGAGCTGGTTCAAGAAGGCGCCGGTGGTGACGAGCTACTCGTTCGAGGGCCTCGTTTCCGTGCACACGCAACTGATGCGCTACCGCGAGCTGCCCGAGGCGACGCTTGTGGAACTGCTCCGCGTGCTCTCTGAGTTCCTCATCTACAGTGACCAGCATTCGAGCGAGACGTTCTTCTTTGAGTACTTTTGCGAGAAGAACATGATGGCGCTCTTCGTGGCCATGATGGGCGGACGTCCGCTCGGGGTGCGCGTGCAGGTCCAGCTCCTCCAGACGCTAAGCATCCTCGTACAAAACATCTCGACGGCAACGTCGTTGTACTACATCCTCTCCAACAACTACATCAATCGGCTCTTGAGCTGTCGGCACTTTCGCCTTGACCACGAAGACGTCCGAGACTGGTACGTGACGTTCCTCAAGGCCGTCTCCATCCGTCTCACGATCGACACGGTCCAATTCTTCTTCAATGCGACCACACGAACCTTTCCGCTCTACGTCGAGGCGCTGCAGTTCCGCCATTGCCCCGAGATCCAAGTCCAGATCGCCATGAAGACCGTGATCCTCAACGTCCTCCGCGTACCCGACGATCGCATGCGCCGCTTCCTCACCCAGCCCGCCAACCTCGTCTACTTCCTCGACCTCGTGGCGCAAAATGTCGCGCTCGCTCGGACGCTGCAAGCTCACGCAGGTGCGCGGGACCGATTCGAGTACATCGAAGACAAGCTCGTGGACCAGTGGTACTATCTCCAAGACATCCTACAAGTGCCGATGCCCGACCTCTCTTTCTGCCTTGGCGAAGCGCTCTTCGACTCGTATCTCACGCACCTCCTTGCGGCGAGCCTCTTGCCCAACTGCGCCCGCAGCAAGGCACCCGACGGCATCTCGCCCTTGCTCGCGCTCCATCTGCTAACTCAGTTTTTCTCACGGTCAACCCACACCCCCCTACTGCATGCCACCGCCGTCATGTAAGGCAATCGCATCTCGGACGCCAGCGGCTCACGGCACTCTGTAGGCTGCTCCACCCCGAGATGCAGCACTCGACGTATATGACTGCGGCCCTCGGCTTGGGTGACAAAAAGACGCTCAGCCGCGCGGCCTCAGTGGACGCGGCCCTCGACAGCCCGCGCGTTCGCGCCTTAGGAACGCTCTCGTCGTCCTCGTCGAGCGGAAGCCTCGAGATCCGGCGCAACTCGCTCGTGCTCTCACCGACGGCGGCGACCCGGTCCCCGCGGTCGTCGATGGCGCCGGCGTCCCCGACCGCGGCCTTGCCGCCCGTTGTGTTTGAGCCGCACAACGTCGACGGGTGTGACGTGGAGAGTTGCTGCCTGCAACGACCGTTTCCCGTGGGCAGCTGGCCGCTGGAGGATGCGGCCGCGGTGGTGTTCGACGTCACAGGCAACTGGTACCGACAGGCGCTGCTGGCACTTGCGACATCCTCGGACGCGGCGCTGCGGCTGGCTACGTTCGCGCTGCTGCGCACAGTCCTCACGCACCCGAGCGTCGACCGATCGCTGCTCAAGGACCTGCAGCTACTACCGCGAATGCCTCGGCTGAGCCTGCCCTTATCACCCTTGAGCGGAGCTCTCGGCTACGACGACGACGACGATGACGACGACGACGATGTCAACGACGTCGGCGGTGGTAACGCCATGAGCGTTGACAACGACAGCAACAATGCCAGTGATGCCAGCAATGGTCTCGGGGACATCGACGGTGGCCACGGCAGGAGCAAAGATAGCAGTATTATCAGTGCCAACGACGTCTGTGGGGGCGTCGACGAGGTTGATGCCACGATGGAATGCAGCTGCGAGGAGGTGACGCCGACGGAGGTCGCCCATACCAACGAGGTCAACAACGATGAATTGACTCCAGATGATGCGAGTGCTCGTGCTAACAATACCCCTGCCGACACCAGCTCCCCACTCCCCGCCGCTGACTCGGTACCTGAGCCAGACGCTACCACCGCTAACGACGGCAACGACGCCGACGAGAGTACAGGCGTCGTCCCAGATGCCGCTGCCGTCGACGAGAAGCTGCCCCTTGCCGCCACCTCTGCCTCCTGCGCGGACAACGCTCCGCCGACGACAGTGTACGACGCCGCGCTCGTCGATGCGCTGCTCCTCGAGGCCGCGGCCCCCGGGAGTTTTGTGTCGCTGCAGATCGCACTCGACGTCCTGACGCACATGACGGCGACGGGTGGCCGCGGCAGCTCCCGCGCGATGGCGCCTTTGGCGCCTCCGTGCTGGGCACCCGCCAAGGCCGACCGACTCCGGCGGCTGCTGGCGGCGTTCCAAGCGAAGGTGCCGATGGAGCTGGCGGCGTGGGAAGGTGCCGTCGTTGCGGCCACCCGCGACGCTGACTCCAGCGCGGCGCTCAGCGTCGAATGGGCTATGCTTGTGGGGCCTCCGGCACCGCCAACAGCTCGGATTGCGATGCTGCTGGAACTTTTGGTGGCCCTAGACAGGCTCAACTTGCTGATGCTCGACGGGCGGCTGCTGGCAGACGAGCTGGCTGCTATCGGCCGCGACGCGCAGGAGGACTCGGCAGTGTTGCGGCGATTTTTTAGGGTCGGCGACCCGCTGCCGCTGGCGGAGAGGAGCCTGTTACCGTGCGTGCTCCGTAGTGACGTCTACTGCCTCCTCAACGCCGACCTCTTCGTCGTTGTGCGGCCAGACACCCGCGACCGCACGCTCGGACACATTGAGGTGCTGGAGCCGCTGTACGTCGTTGCAACGGAATGGCAAGAGAAGACGGACGAACTGCGTGTCCACGGGGGTACCACAGACGTCACGTTGCAGTTCCCGATCGCTAGCATGCGAGACCAATTGCTCGCGCACCTCGATGCCATGCGAGCGCAGCAAATCGACCGAAAACGGAGCGCGATTGCTCGGCTTCTCGCCGTGCAATTCGCGCTGTAACGACGAAATATAGCTAGATGCTGTCATGTTCATTGCGTCACTTAGTGCCTTGGACAGCAATGAGCACGAGTGCAGGGAACCTTAGTCGACTTCGTAAGTCCCAGGAAAGCTCGGGGGTCATCGAACTCGTGGGTGCCCGGGCTGCGACTATTATAAGGGCTGTACGTCGCCACTGCTGGATGTAATTCGATCCTTGTGACTGTGGTGCTCGACTGGAAAAGGAACGCGGGGCACCGATGGGACGTTTGTCGGCTTTGAAGCTGGTCGTCGACGCACGAGTATCCACGTTCGGTGTGCGGCTCCCAAATTTGTACCGGCCACCGACGTGGCACGGGGACCAGGGTGCTTGTTTTTTCCAGCACGTTCTGGTTTTCCCGACGTCAGTGGGTCTCGATGCTATTCTCTTTAAATGCTTAGTTCGTAATGCTATCATGGCAATGACAGAGTGGGTCATCTGCCGATGGGTGTTAGTCACGCGGTGCGGTAGACTCGCTCGCATCTAGTGCCGATGCCTCGCGGCCGGATCTCAACTTGCGAAGATGGGTGCGCATGTCATGTCCATGCCCACGATCCACGAGGCGGCTGCAAGTGTATTCGCTCCTCGTGGTCGTGTAAGCTGGTCCTTCGAGCTCCCTTCATTTCTAGAGCCCGCCCTCAGAGTTGACCCCGCGCTTTGCGATGGTGGCCGCTGCGTGGACCGCCTCTGCCCTGCGACGACGCAACTGGATCCGCAATTCCAGGCCGAACGCCACAAACCTGATGTCGATTCATCTCTGCAATTTCGTGCTGCCACGTGGGAAATGTCCCCCGTCCGATACAACACCCGCTTCCGAAATTGCATTTCGAAATTGCACTTGCACTTTGTATGACCGACCATGACTATGGCGGAAGCCAGCACCACCGAGATCCGGACGCCCGATCGCTTGACGATGGCGAGGGCGCGGGTACTTTGAATTATTTCCGCTATGGCACAGAGCGATGGACAGCTCGCCGTGTGGCGAATCACTGACGAGCCGCTGTACGCCGAAAAAGACGCCAACACGGCGACGTGGTGGAAACGCCGGCGCGCTTGGTTTGTGCTCGCTGGCCTTGTCCTGGTAACCGTGGGTGTGGTGACTGCGATCGCCGTGTCAGCGTCGACGACCGATTCGAGTCAAGGCTCGGGCAACGCACCGCCATCCATAACACCGTTCCCCTCCTCGAGTGCACCAGCCTCCCATCCATCAAAGGGAGCGAGTGGAAGTGGCTCGGGGCTAGCGCCCGTTCCAGAAGTCACGACGGTGGCCCCCGTGCCCAATGCGTCGACAAACGAGACAACACTAGCGCCTGAAGAAATTGACGAGAACGATGGCAACGACACGTCCACGCCAAGCCCTCTGCAACGGAATGCGACCGACGCGAAGGTACCCACCCCGCGGCCGAGTGTTCCCACCCCGCGACCGAGTGTGCCGTCGCCGCAACCAAGTGCCTCCACTGCGCAACCCAGCCCAATCTACTCCCCGAGCCCGAGCCACCATCCAAGCTCATACCCCTCACCACAGCCAACTACGAGCCAACACCCGACGCCTGCTCCAACCCACGAGACTCCAAAGCCTCAACCACAGCCATCGCCGACCCCATTGCCCCCGACCCCGCAGCCTTCCCCCCAGCCGACCCCAAGCGCACATCCTTCACCGAGCCCAGCGCCACCCAGCCCTGCCCCGGGTCCTTCGACAATGCCTAAGGCCAGCGTCCGCCTTGCCAACAACTGCGGCAAGCCGATCGAGATCATGTACACACTGCGCGTTGGTGCTCAGCTTTCTACGTACTACCACACGATGCAAGACAAGCAGACGTTCGACGTCATGGGGCACACATTCCATGGCGGAACCTTTCGCGTCGGTCGGTCGGAAGAGGCTACTCGTACGTGGTTTGCTTGGAATATTTTGTGTCTCATTGCCACCGATAGTGTTCGAGTGCAGTCGCGACGGAGGCAAATTTTGGTACGATTTGAGTGTTGTGACGCCAAACGTACGTACACCGCCACCTCTATACCATTTTCATGTCGAATGACTAGTGTCAGAACGGAAACAGCTGGGATGAATGCCAGAAATCAGGCAAAAAGGGCTACAACGTGCCGATGAAGGTGGAGCCCCAGAAGCTCGCCAACAACCACTTGTACAACTGCGGCATGGTCGAGTGCAACAACCCCAAGTGCCCTGATGCGTATCTGTACCCGTTCGACGACGCCAAGAAGATGCGCGATTGTCACTCGGATGAAGGACTGCTCGTGACTATTTGCTATTAAACATCAAGTCCCGAGGTCGGTGGACGTATGACACAATGAGCGTATTTGATGTATTTTTTATAGCATTGTCTGGATGGATATTTTTGTCGTGAGGTTAGGGTCGGTACATTTGTCAATTTAGTCTTGCGGGCATCCACATAGTATATTTTGTGTATATAACTTTGTCTGGTTTTCAAAATGCAATTTTGTTCTGAGGGTTGGCTATTCGCATGTGCGGGATGTGGATGATGTCCCCACAACCCATCTTCGTGCATATGATTCAATGTCCGTAGGTGCCATCGTCCTGGTTTAGGACAGTGACAAGCTTGTTGAGAAGGTTTCATTTTTGAATTTGTCCAGAGGGCCAACAAAGTTAAAGCAGGCAACATGCTGCCTTTTAAAGAGCCATTTTAGTCATGCAATCGACATTATTTTCCATCTCAGCACACCGTGACGAGGAACGATTCGTCGTAGGGGCAGTCCATGTTCTTGATATTGTCATCGGGATACAAGAAGCCGTCAGGACATTGTTCATGCGTGCACTGGAGGTTGCGGCAACGGAAGTTGGCGTGGTTGGTGTACGCTTGTACATCGACCTTCATGGGCACATTGAACCCCGGGCGCCAGTGGTTAAATTGCATGCAATCTTGCCACGAGGTATGGCCGCTGCCACACTAGACACTGATGGTCAATCGGCAGCCACAGGAATTGGTGCTTACCCCAGGGGGCACAACGCTGATATCATACCAGTGCTTCCCGAGATCGTGGCTGAACTCGAACACTAAAAACTATGTGAGACCACTGAACTGCGGTGGGGGAGATGTACAAGTGGCGCTCTCAGAGCGACCGACGCGAAGGGTGCCACCGTCGTAGCGGTCACCCATGATGTCGTAGTACCCGTCCTTGGCCACAGGCTGGTAAAAGGTGGTGTGCCCCTTTCCGCGGCGTAGCGTGTACATGAGCTCGATGTCCTTTCGGCAATTGTTCTGGATGCGAATCGCGTTCTTCGGAACCCCTGGGGCTGGTGTCGGGGTCGGCGGCGCAGTTGTGGTAGGTGGCGGTGTCACTGTAGTCGGAGCCGGGGTCGTGGTTGTCGGTGGAGGGGTCGTCGGTGGAGGGGTCGTCGTGGGTGGCGCTGTCGTTGGTTCTGGTGTCAAGGTTGTCGGTGCTGGGGTGTCAGTCACGGCTACGGTGGCGTTGGCTGGATCGTCTGTCGGCGGCGGCAGCGTGTTGACGCTTGGGACATTCACACCTTCCACGACTTGCGGTTCAATAACAACTGCAGGCGCCACAGTCGTCGCGCTGGGCACAACGTTTAAACCGGACGACATCGTTGCCTCCTTCGAAGCGCTCGTGACCACCAGAGTCGTCGTGACGCCGATCGCAACGAGGACGAGACCGGCAAGCACGACAAGGACACGGCGACGACGGGCCGCTGTGGTCGCTGTCGTGTCCTTCTCAAGATAGTCGCGCTCGTCCGTCATGCGCCAGACGATCACGGATGCCCGCTTACCATCGGTGTCCGTTGGGGTGTGGGGGGAGTCGAAGGCCATGGCAAAAGCAAATCTGAATCTGGTTTTGGGTTGTTGCGACGGCACGACGCCGTTGCATTGGTAATCATACCCAAGCGGCGTCCACACGCACCAACAAGCATCGAGGCCAACTCCGAGTTACTGCGTAGTAGAATATTTCGTGACCAGCAGTTATTGCCCAGCCATATACTTCTGTTGCCCTAGTCATCAATACTGCGTACCTGAGTGCTGTCGTCATTCCATAACATGCTGTAGGTGCTGGGAATGGAACGATCCTTCATGTACAGTGTGTACAAACCTGCCGATACAAGCGTGTATATAACGCAGCACCCATTACGTCAAAGTGGGACGGTGCGTTCGCATCAGAACCAGTCCACTGGAAATGCTCCACCACGCACAGAAGGGGCGCCTCAGACGCAGCCTTCATTAAGCTCTGTCCAAATCAACGGTAATAATAACCTTGAACGACGCCTTTGTTTGAGCCAACCATTATCGCAAAGCAAGGTGAAGTGCCTCGCGCTACATTAGTAGGTGTAGTCCAAATAGCATATTGATGGCTGCGCAGTAATATCTCGTTCTGTGTTGTGATGCGTGCAACGGACCTTGGTACAAAATTACAGAAATTTAGTCACGCTATTGCGCTTCAAGTCGTTTCAGCTTCCACCATTGTCGGGCGCTCCCGGCAACAACAGGAAAAATACGCCTCGTTATCCGATATGCACTCAGTGTAGCTGCAGTAGATTTGCATGTAACCCACCATAACAGCAACCCCGAAATGAATTAGATGGCTTTTGGCATTGCAATCAAGGTCTCGTCGTGCACCAAACAAATTAGATTGCCACATGCAATCCATTATTAGTTGACAATGACATATCACCGCCACCACAATGTTATTAATCACAAAGTGTACAAAATTTCGATGGCACTAACGCTGAAACAATACCTTTCGGGCGAAGACAAATGGGTTTCGTCACAATGGCATCATACCATAGCCAACCGCACCAACATAGGTTAGCTAAAGTTAACGTTTGTAGCACGTTCTAAAATGGTAGCCGCGTCGTTTGCAATTTAGTCGGGAAGCGCCCACGCAGCCTGCACGAGTCTGGTGCGTCGAATGTGACGATTGCCGCACACGAATCTAAAGTACTGAGATAGTCCTATTCGGCAAGAGGAATACGCACCGGTCTCTGCTCAACAACGTTGGTCCTCGACACTTAACTTTGCAGATTGACCGCATGCCCATAGTTGACACGATGGTGATAATGGGGTTGCGTGTGATTAGCCTCGAGATGGCCGTATCCGGAACGTCCGCATACGACGAGGTGGCGTCTCGGGAGGTGATGGCGCGGGTCCAGAGTGTCGTCGTGCTGTTGCTGGCTGTGGCGGTGGCAGGCGTGCTGGCGCGAGACGCGTGGCAGACGCTGGGGCTACGCCGGGGAGCGTCTGAGGCGCAGATCAAGCGCGCTTACAAGAAGCTTGCGGTCCAATATCACCCGGACAAGAACGGCGGTGACGAAGCAGCCAAAGACAAGTTTGTCGAGATCCAGGCCGCATACGAGGCGCTGACTAAGAAGGCTTCGACCGGGCACGGCCAGCAGTTCCAGCAGCAGCAGCAGCACCGCCAGCACCAATATTACTACTCGTACGAGTACACATCGACGCCGCCGCGAGAAGCCGCCACCGGCTCGATGCTTTACGTGCTCGTTCTCGTTGGTCTCGTCTGCATGTTCATCTGGTCTCAGCTCAACGCCGACGACGACGCGCCACCACCGCGCCCCTCGCCACAAACGGCGCCACCGACACCGAAGGCCCCACCGGCCAAGGTCGCGACGAGCGCAAGTCCTTTCCACTCGCTCGCGTCCAAGTACGCGCCGTCCGTTGTCGAGCTCTCGGACGCCGTGCTGGCGCGCAAAGGTCGACGCACGCTCATATTTTGTGTGCGCAATTCCCCCGAGTACTGCAGCCACCTGGCCCAGTGGCTGCTCATGGAACAAGCAGCCACCGCCTTCGCGCGGGACCCTATTACTTGCGCGTGGTGCGACATCGAGACGGGCCCGATGCGTGCTCAGTGGCAGGCCTTCTTCGACCAGCAAGGCCTCGTGTACAACCACTGTACGTTGCCATTCACAGACCTTCTGCACCACACTTTGCGGCTGCTAAGCCATGCGCATGTAGGCGTCGCCGTCGCCGTCGTCAACCAGACCAAATGCGCCGTCCTGACAAGCCGAACGAGCTTGACCTTTGCTGACGTCGAACGATGGGCTTCCAAGCTCCTCGGCGGCGAAATCGAGCAGCGATCCCTCGCCATGGACGTCCCCGTCCTCGCTCCCGTGTTTGTGTAGCCCCCGCCAACCTCTGCAGAGCCTAGCAGCGCCAGCGCACCGTCGTTCTCATCCGTCTACGCTTTATTATATACTTGGCTGCGCTTAGCGTGGCAAGAGACCATCTGTGTGCTCGTCTCGGGGCGCTGCATACTCATACGACTTGGTGCGCTTCTTGCGAGGCTTGGCCGGCCACGGGCGGCCCCAGCGGCCAGCGGTCGACTCGGTCCATTTGCGCAGTTCATCCACAACGAGCACACTCGACGCAATAGCAGTCATGTAGGCAAGGTCCCCAAGCGACAACTCTTCGGTTTGAAAGGCGGCTTGCAGGAATGGCACGTATATGACCATGAGCTGGCCGAGTAGCGAGGCGCCTACAGCCGCGCAGAACGCCTTGTTGGACAACAGGCCGATGGCGAAGACCGACTTGGTCTCGGATCTGCAGCTGAGCGCATTGAACATGTCAAAGAGCACAAACGTTGTAAAGCTCATCGTGTGGTCGCGCCGGCTGACGTTCCAGGCGTCGTCGAGTTCGTCCACAAACACGTACAAGGTGCCCGCAACGATGAGCGATGCCGACACGAGCACTCGCTTGAGCATCGTGCGGGTAATGATGGGCACTTCGCGGGCGCGGGGGCCTTCCTGCAGAACGTCGCTGTCGACGGGCTCAACGCCGAGCGACTGTGCCGGCGGACCGTCCATGATGATGTTGATCCAGAGAATCTGCATCGCGTTGAGCGGGTTGGGCAGGCCGAAGAGCGTCGTGAAAGCAATGAGGCTTAGCGCCGCCACCGACGTGGAGAGCTGAAAGCGCAGAAAGTGCGTGATGTTGTGGTAGATGCCCTTGGCCTCGGCCATCGCGTACAGGATCGTGCCGAGGTTGTCGTCGAGGAGGATCATATCGGCGGCCTCCTTTGACACATCCGTGCCTGTCGTGCCCATCGCGATGCCAATGTCGGCGGCTTTCAGCGCCGGTGCGTCGTTGACGCCGTCCCCGGTCATGGCCACTTGCGCGCCCATCGCCTGTGCCACGCGCACAATCTGCAGCTTGTGAGTGGGGCACGTTCGGTAAAATACACGCGCCAGCCGCAGCCGCTCCTGGAGCAAGTCGTCCGGGAGTCCTTCAAGCTCGGCACCGGCACAGAAGAAAGCGTCGTTGGTCGCGTCGTCGAGGATGCCCACTTGCCGCGCGATGGCGCCAGCCGTCTCCTTGGCATCGCCTGTGAGCATCAGCGTTGTCACCTACAACGATCGCTCAGCGCACCGCGCCTCGGTTTTGCTCGTACCCCCGTCGCGGCTAGCGCCGCCACCGTAGCTCGCACACCTGGCCGAGGCGGGTCGGAGATGCCCACGAGGCCCAGGAATACAAGGTCGTCCATGGCCGGGCCCTTTGCTAGCGCCAGTACGCGCAATCCTTGCTGCGCCAGAGTCGTCATCTTGGCGAGAACATGCTGCCGGTCAGCGTCGGCCATCGTTCGCGTCTCGAGCCGGTCCGTCTGCAGCCGCGAACAGCGTGCCACGATGGCTTCGGCCATACCCTTGACGTGCCACGTTGAGCCGGCGGCATCGCCACAACGCACGGCCATAAACTTGGTCTCGGAGCTGAAGGGCACTTCTTCGAGGCGCGGGTGATCGAGCCGAACAGCAGTGGACAGGCCCACCTACGAGGTGCGTTTCGTGAGCTGTGGACGATGGGCGAGAAAGCTACATTCGGTGCCGCAGCTGCCAAGAGTAGCGCGCCTTCGGTGGCCTGCCCTACGACGTCCGTGCCCACGAGCTCGGCGTTGTTGCAGAGAACACCGGTGAGCAGCAAGCTCGTGGTTGCAGGATCGGCGCCACGGTTGCCGTCGAGTGGCCAAACCGCATCGGCGGCGTTTACGACGTAAACGGCAAGAGCCGTCATTTGGTTTGTCGTGAGCGTACCCGTCTTGTCGACGCAGAGGATGTTCGTGCAGCCGAGCGCTTCGACAGCGGGCAGCTTCTTGAGAATAGCGTGGCGAGAGGCCATGCGCATGACCCCGAGGGCCAGCGTGACGGTGACGCAGATAGGAAGTCCTTCGGGGATGGCAGCAACAGCGAGGGAAACACCGATCTGGAGCATCTTGAAGACTGGTTGCCCTTGAATAGCTCCGATGAGCACGATGACACCAATGACGGCCATCGAAGCCATCGACAGCTGGTTCGCGAGCGTGTCCATGCGCGCTTGCAGGGGCGTTTTGCGTTCTTCGACCGAGTCGACGACTTCAAACACCGCGCCGAACTCCGTGGACCGCCCCGTGCCATAAACGACGGCTTTGCCATGACCGGCGCGGACAAGCGTGCCCATGTACACGAGGTTACGCCGCTCCGCGATCGGGTGAAGATGCGCCTGTTGCAGCGGTGCCGTGTGTTTGGTTACCTGGGAAGCTCCGTTAGTTTGGCCGGGAAAAAGATACGAAAGCATACCGGATGTGTTTCACCCGTGAGACTTGACTCGTCAATGTCGAGGTCCACAGCCTCCACGAGCCGTCCATCCGCCGGCACTCGGTCGCCCGTGGCAATAAGAATGACATCACCGGGCACTAGCTCGGATGCTTCCAACTACGCGCATCGCTAAGAACATTCCAAAGGTGTGAGTTAGATGTACCTCTTGTGTCGTGCCGCCTCGGATCACGTGGCAGCGTGGGGGCACAAGGCTCTTGAGCGCATCCAGGGTCTTCTCACTTCGGTACTCTTGAACGAACGCCACCGTGACGACGATTGTGAGCGCAACAACGATAGAAATAGCATCGTCAAGGTGGCCCATAAGCACGGAAACGCCACCGGACGCCATGAGCAGCATGTTGAGCGGGTTCTTGAACTGCTCAAGGAATTTCATGACGAGGCTCTCTTCCTCATCCGTCTCGAGGACGTTTCGCCCGTGCTCCAGCACACGCCGCTGTACCTGTGCCGTCGAGAGGCCGACGCGGACGTCCACATCCAGATCCCGCGTGATCTCGTCGACAGTCTTGGACGCCGGCGCGCTTGAGTCCGCCACCGGGTCTGCCATCTCCAAATACCAGCCCGACAGTGTGAAGCTAATTGGAATCCCACCAATTTTATTCCAATCGGCCGCATTTAAATCCAAGGAACAACGCCAATACAAACCTTAAATTGTCTACGGCTCTTTAAAATAACTTTTTTTCGATGAAATTTAGACTACAGCCAATCACAACTCGCCACAAGGAGCTACCGGATAAAACCCGGATTCAATTGCCTTAAATCGTCTGATTGTCAGATTCGATCAACAAATTGTCTTGGGCATGGTTTGACCATGATTGTCCACGGAGCCATGCTGGTGTTCTGCAGGTCGCTGAGCCCACTTGATGGTCCTCCTGCCCGACTCTGCCCTCTTGGGTGGTCACAGAGCCGTTGAACCAACCGCACCAACGTCGATGGCGCGCGCGTTCGAAGCAATTGTGTTTACCGTTTTAACTGCATCCTTCCGGCTGTTCTGCCCTCGACGATAGCTCGTGCGCTGGTCCCCGCCACCACGCAGTGATTCTCATTGACGTCGAAATGAGGAGACTCTGCGGGTTCTCGGCCGGACGAGGACGGCAGTGGCATGTCCTGCTCGCAAGCAATGACTGCGACCTAATGGTGAACCAGTCAGCTACGTGAAATATCTTCAGGAATGATGCATTACAAGCTGCTGCCATCAAAGGCTGTACTGTTGCTCCTTGACAGCGCTTACGTTGCCTACTGAACAAGATACCGTGGACAAATTGTGCCACGCAAACGCACAAGGCAGGCTGAACGAACGCTTTTGCTAATTTCATTGCGAAGGAAGATAGACACTTGAAAAGCCCAATACGTGGATTGTTGCCCGCTACTCTCTTGTGGAGACAAAACCGGACGATATCACGAGGCAGCTACCTCAGAGCACCCTTGAAGCAGGTTGGCGACGACTAGTTTGTTGGCGGATGCCCATTTTACGCTGATGATGGCAACCTGCGCCTCCGACGCCTTTGTACGCTGCTTACGGACCTACATGCCCTCCCGTGATCAGCGACTTACTATCACGGAAGCAGGTCCCAGTGATGAACGAGCTTCTTTGGCATTGGCCAGCAGACCTTAACGTAACGTCACCGGCACCAGCACTCGAAGCTAGAACAAAGCTGCCCAAGACGTAAGAGCTCATTACATATTCTTCACAGCTTTGGCGGTGAGCCTTGGGGCAGCAACCTTCATCATGGGCTTACCGATATCCGTCGCCTAAGCGACTGCCAATTGGATATTGTTGCGGTCTGCAGTGTTTATGAATAAATGCCTCTCCCAATTCGCACCGATGCCAAGGTTGTTTTAGTCACGCCTGTGTTATGAGCCGCCTCGATTATGCTCAATACATGTTGCAGCTGTGTGCACATGACTCTTCCGATCGGGTTCCTAGACTTGAATGCTAACGCCAGGTCCACTCCATTCCGTGCCAATGGCAGCTCTTCGGGTTTGAAGCGACGATGTCCTTCGGGTGCAACAACGCTGACCAGTACGAACCAATATGTGGAATGACGACGACAACAAAATGCTGTGGGTACCCAACCCATTGACAACGACGGCAACTCTGCACCCTTGATTCGATACCACAACATACTGAGAGCGAAACGCTGCCTCATGTAACTCCTCACTACAACTCTATGACGTTTTCAAGAAGGCAGCGACTCGAGGCCGTCGCAGGCGTCGCCTACGTCTGTGTCACTCTTGTTGGCTGCGTCGCGTATCTTTCGATCCTTTCCGAGAGTTTTGGCAATGACCTCTGGTGGCCACACCACAACACCACGGGCTATGACGCCTTCTTAATCGATGTCGTCAACCAGGCTCTCACCTCGCAAGGCAAAGGAGGCTTTGACCTTCTTGCGCCCGAGGCCATGATAGCCAAAGCGTACACGGCGCCGTCGTCTGCAACGACCATCTATCCGCCGTACATCCACCATGTCGTGTACACCCATTTTACGTCACCTGCTGTTGTAATTCCATACCTGCGTCAGCTCAGCGCCTACTGGAGCATGCGAATCAACGTGGTCTACTGCTGGGTCGACTTCAACCGAACTTTTGAAATCGCTTTCTCTCTTGGCCGCCAAAACCGATGCCGAGAACGGTACGCGAACGACGGTGGTGTATACATGGAGGCCGTTCTGCGCAACCAACAATGGAAAGCATACACCGACATGTGGAGCACCGACGGCAATTACTTCAATGTCGGAATTCAGCAGGCGCTTGAGGAATCCGTAGTCGGACGCGCCGTCCTCGCGTCCATTGCCAGTGGCGCAGCGACGACAACCGTTGCGGACGAAGTGGAGTACTGGCACGCCCACGACATCCGTCGCTTTGAAATGCTGTGGCAAAACCGGTGGCTCACTGCGATTGCAGAGACGATCACGCTCAGCAACGCCATTGGTATGCGTCAAGAGCTCACAATCAAGTCGCAGCGGCTCCTGGCGGGCTCCTGGTCGTCGCAGCCGATGTCCTGGATGCCGATTCAACAAAATTTCAACGCCATGATCCTCAATCGAAGTCTTGTGCGGGGCTCGAGTCGATATTATGGTGGCAACGTCTCTGGCTTGCCAGCGATCAGCTGGGAGACGTACCGCGGCCTTGTCGACGTCAACGGCAATCTCAGGGGCCAAATGGCAGTTCTTCACGAGCATGTTGGACCCTACTTTAATATCGACACACGCTTTGTGCCTGTGCTTCCAGCGCTTGCCGTCGCGTACGCAGGCTTCCACCGTGCGCTGTTTGATGCACTCGAGGCGTCACCGACGGCATTGCGGCAGTTTGCCGCGCTTTCGACGGTGTCGTTGGCGCCTGTGCCAGCGGCTTGGGTTGGTTATGACTACTACGGTGGCAACCCCATGTGCCAACTCGGCTCTGCCACCCCATTTATTCAGGAATCGTTCAACTTTTTCGACGACTGTAGTCAACCCACGCGGTTAACGGCCGACGTGTCGCCGACCGCACTTTTGTTTGCCGCCGTAGCAATGAACGCATCCAAATCGTCATTGACCTCGCTTTGTGCACTCGACTCCGCCACCGGAGACTGCAGACTCGCTGTCGCAACGGCAACCGCCTTTCTGACGAGCTTGGAGCTTTCAACACTTGACCTTGAAAGCGCCGTCGATGCTGCGGCCGCGGCGATCAAGGCCTCGAACGTTGGCTTCATGCAGTTTGGATTCCGCAACGGCTCATACACGCTCTTGCGTCAGCCGCTTCTCGAGGTGAACAACACAGCGTGGAGTGCGCTTGGGTGGTGTTTTCTGGTCGAGTGGGCGCAGGGCACGCGTGAAGTCATGGCCTTCGAAGGCGACGTCGCAACGCTCGTGTTGATCTCCAGCGCGTACTCCGGGCAGGCGTATGTGACGAGTGACCGGCCGATGCCGGACGCCACTGCCGCCATTTACTACGCCGTCGTCGTCACCACTGTTTTGCTTGGCACCGTCGGTGTATTCACTGTGATATATGCCTTCCACATCAATTACCATGTCACGGGAAGGAACCTCTTCTTTTTCAACCGCATCGTCGGATCGGTGTGGATCGGTCGGCCCATTCTCGTGCTACGGGGCCTTAGCGCCTTGTTTATCTTAAGCACATCGCAGTTGGCATTGGTGTCAACCCACGGCTCCGCTCGCTTTGTCTTTGCCCCACGACCGTGGTGGGCGACAACTCTTATCGCAGGCGAGGCCACCTGGCTGACGTACGTGATCAACGACCTGCTTTTTCTGTTCTGGCCGACCACCACGCGCTTCTACGCTCCCCTGAGCAGTATTCTCACATGGTTGGTCCTCATCGTCGTTGAATTCTCTTCACCCGTGAATGCCACCCTGGCGCTCGACCGCCAGTGCCGCGCCGTTGACATGGACGCCGGTGTCGTGTGCTCGAGTGGGCTGCTTGAAGTGGGGAGTCCATCGCGTCTGCTGCTACTACTGGGACTGCAATTGTTCACCGTCGGTGTGGCTATTGCTGTGGGCTACCTTTACACAATCAACCGCGTCACGAATGTACAAGACACGTGCTTGCTTCTCTCAGGCATCGGCGCAGCTATGCTCACGCCAGTGCAGCCCGATTCAAACAACTACGATGCCGTGTCGTGTGTGTTGTGCGGTCTCGTGCCTTTTTCGTATCGCAAGCGCCGACTGGTTTTCCATTTGACTTTGTGGATATTCCTACGGGACGCCATCACCAAAACTCACTGCAACCTTTCCCGTGTCTCGTGCGTGGGCCTCGCGACGCGTTCCGTGCACGTTGGGCCACCAACAAGCCCCCATATCGGCCCCTACCTCCCGCGCCAAGTCGAGCGGCTACATGGCGCCAAAGACTTAAAAGCCGTGATCGGGTGCATGTTCATGGTTTGCGCCATCGGTGGCAGCATCTCGTACTTCGAGGTCGCGAAAGAAAACCTCGCCAACGACTTTTTCTGGGCGGGTTTTAACGTCACGGGCGCCCATGCGTTCTTCGCGACATGGCTCAACGAACAGCTTTTGCTTGGAATGAAAACAGCAACTCTTGATGCAAGTGGCCCGAGTGTTAGCCTGCTCCGTGCCTTCCGAGAGCCCGCGGCGTCGGTCGCGTCGGTATCTACATACGGGACCATTTTCCAGCAGAAAGAGCTCAACACTGTAGAGGCTG